>JBBMKC010246713.1:0-10569 GCA_037834085.1 Bipalium vagum
ATATTGTAAAATCAAAAATGTTGTTGAAGAAAAACGATGTGATAAAATCACAAATTATAATAGGATTATAGTAGTATGGAAATTAAAAAAATAAAGCTTGGGTGTTGGTTTATTTTGGTAATTTCCATACTTTTATCCACTGTACTCTCCAGATATTGCGCTTTCTATTTTGCGCAATTTTATTTTATTCTATTTCGGTCTTTACTTCTTAGTTTGAATGATAAGACATTTAATTCTGAATCTGTCGAGACCTATGGATTTATTCAAATGAAAACCAAGAAATTTCTATCAAAAATGGGTTCGTTCATCGTGTAAAACGTTGGAGAATACTTGAAGAAAGGAATGGTCATTGTGTTATTAAATAATTAGTTCATTTTATTTAATTTTAGTCTTTCTAATTTTTTATAAAATCAGACCAGAACTTGTGCCACAATCTTATATAAATAAAAATAAAATTACCAATCATTTTATCAACTTCTCGCGTTCAACAATTTCCACGAAAATTTATTAATTATGTAAAAAATAATCTCAATTTAAATATTTTAAACCGTAATTTTAAGTAAATATGTAATAATTGTGTAATAATATTATTATAATCTTAAAAAGTGGTTTCCAGTCTCATTTCATTGGTTGTACTACCTCACTATACCATATATCCTAATTTGGAATGCATTAAAAAAAAGAAGACCCATGCTCCATTATTCTTCAATATGCTATTAAGGAACCATTATAATCAGGAAATCAATTCCCATATTCTGATCTCGTCATATTGATCAGAAACAAATTATTTTCATAAAGATCTTCGGAATAGGTTTGTTAATGAACCTTCTTATTGCAGAGCACCATACCATCCATCATAATCCGTACAAAAAATAAGATAAAGCTAAATAAAAAAACACGGTAAACTTCGTCTGTTTATTCAGCAGAATTCTGTTACATGATTTGATTTGAAAATTAATAAATAATAATTTATAAATATAAAATAATAATTTTTCAATAAATCCTGAAGAACCGGAGTAATATTTATTATAATAAATCATTTTATATTTCGGAAACTAAGGAAAATTAAAGATTATCTTTAAAGGAATTCATCTACAATTCTTTCTGATGTGTGGCAGAATCCTAAAAACGTTGATCCTTAATTGGAAGAAATATCAATAAAATGATATTACTTGTCTAATCGCACTTTTCTTGTTGATCAACGATGAAAGAGATCTTCTGCAAATCTGGAATTGAGATGTAAAACTTTTACAGACATCAAAAATTACCCTTTTCGTTTTATCAATAAAAGAACGACGCCTTTTCACTGGTTTCAAATTGATATCGGTCTGTTGTGCTTCGACTGAACCCAGCTTCCAATCGGTACCCTTTGTCATGAAGTCCACTCCTGACTTTTTCCTTCCAATAGTCTTGGACTGTTTGAAGAAACTCTGAATCTTGATATTGTTTTTGCTGTCAATGATCATTTCATTGGTTTCTGTTTTCATGATCCTATAGTGATCTTCGTTGTCGGGTTTGTTGTGTGATAATTGGATGTTGACTTGGTTTTTAATGATTTTCATGATTCCAGAAGGAGCTTCAAAAATTCGATATGAAAGAAGAATGAAATCACTACTCAACTTCAAGTTATCAAAATTGTTCTCCTCTTCAAATAAACAAGGTCTCAGTAACATTGACAATTGATTTAGTCCGATTTTCACACTGGATCGATGATGGATTACATTGAAGAAGGTTATGATTTTCTCTAAGAACACTCTCGACTGTTGTGGTAGGCTCAATAGCAAAGCTTGAGCTGCAACTATTCGATCTTTTAACCTGGTTATGTGACCATTTGTATTACAGAGTAACGACTTCAACGACAATATCTGTTTCTCAATTGAGAATGGGATCAGAACGTTGATCTTTGTGAGAAGGATTTTAAAAGTTTCTCCAAGTACACAGAGATCAACATTTTCAACCGCTTTTAACTTTTGAGCTTCCGAAAGGCTCGAGAACAATTCTTTCAGTAATTGCTTGGATTCTTTGGAATATTCGTTACACATTAATATGTTTTCTGGGAGAGCTTTGAAAAAATTAATTTAAATTAATTAAAATAAAAAAATTAATGAGATACATTCAATATTTAAGAGGATTTGATCAACAAGGAAGGCGGCTATACTTTGTTTCCGTTCCTGATCGTTTCGTTTGACATTGAGAACTGGGGCTGGAGACTGACTCCGCTCCCGATTCCTACTTCTACTTCGAAAAGATTTTAAGTTGATGGTTCTTCTCGGCCGTGTGGCCATCGCACATGGCGAGACCAAGTCAAAATCAATTCCGAGTTTGAGATTATCCATGAATTCTTGGCTGGCTTTAGCAAATGCTGTGGGCCACGTTTCCTTACTTTGAAGTATGAGAGTAATATTGTCTTCAACTCCATTGTCGTCACGCTAGTCGAAAAATAATTAGTTTTATTTTGCATTCAATTAAACTATCAAAATCTTTTACCTTTGTATTGTACTGGTTTCGCTTGACGGTCATTTTTACGAGACTTTTGTGTGAGATCGACTGTTCTTGTGATATTTAATGGCTGAGATCTGTACAATGATCGGAGCAATTGTAAAGTTTTTGATTGTTCTAATTTTTATATTCTTAATAAGAATAGGGATTAAAATCATATTTTAAGGATTAATGTTTCAAAGTATCAAATATTATGGACTTACGTAACAATTATCGTCTTTTATTTCAAACGTTTATTTTATTTTCACTTTTAACTTTCACTTTTATGGGCAGTTTATTTTGTCCAGTTTTTTCTGGTTCCTTTGACATTTTGATGATGTTTATTCTCGAGAATGGAAGTAATATAAATGGGGAAAAAATTATTACTATTATTATTAATAAATAATTCCTCACTATCCGTTGTACGACATATTAATTATGATTGAATAATAATAAAATAAGGTAACTGATACGGTATTATAAAGGATAACATTATGTCTTAACGACTGATCATATGATTATTTGTTAATTTTAAAATATGATAATTAAGAACATTTGATAAACATTATCTTGAGCGGTACATTAACGAAAATTATTGAATTAATGTTTTAAAAATTTTATTTTATCAGAAAACAAGAAGCCGTTCCAGATAAATAAAAGATTTATTATTAGTAATTAAGTGGTCACGAACTAGGTACTACTATGAGTTTTCGCGTAACACTTAGCTCGGACTTTTACTGGTTGTTTCGTTCTCTTTAGTTAATAATAGCGTGTTTGAATATAATTGAATCAAAATAATCATAATAAAACTTTATTCAATTAACACAGTGTTACAGTTTGTTGGTGATGGGTCCTGTGGTCTTTAGATGAGTCCAGTCGGTTGGCTCATAAACGACTGAACCGCACAAGACAAGTTGACTCCTATCACATGAAAAAGCATTTAAAAAATTTAGCAACCTATCTTCCGATAAGTAAAAGTTCACTTCGAAATAATTTTCTTCAAATTACTTTTGACGAAAACAACATAATTCTTAAAAATCACTTTGAAACTAATTTCTGTTCACAAAATTATTTGGCAGTCTCTTCAGAGCTTCAACATCTTTCGGAAAACATCAGTTTCCTTTTTTGGCGATTAGTACTAAGTCAGTTCCTAATTGCAGCTTAGGAAGATTAGCATTGTCAAGATTAGGGAAAACAGATTATTATTAATTATTATTTAAAATAATATTATTAATATAATCTTATTATTATTTTTATTTTTATTATTATTATTATTATTATTATTATTATTATTTTAACAAACATTTACAACAATTTGAAAATGTAATTTCAGCAGTTTCCAATGGTCAAAAGCAACAGGAAAGAGAATATTACTGAAACCACGCCCTGCGTTGTTCAATGTCAAACTGCTGCATCAAAGGTTCGCACTGAACAAATGTATTTAATTCATTAACATTTTGATGAATATGTAATTTAAATCTGCACTGCTGATAAATTGACATTTATCCCCAGTTAATCAGAAACCGGTGAGCCGTAGAGAGATTAAATGTTTGAGAAAATCCCAATAGTATATATATTGAAAGTGACACAGTTTAATTTTAGAGAGAAAGTTATAATTATAATTATTGCTCGTTTCGAAGTCGTTATAACGAAACTTTTAATTAAACTGAGAATTAAAATTGATAAATTGAAAATTCTGCAAGACGCTTCTTATGGTATTATATTTGTTTATAATATAACGAGTTTAATCATTTATTTTGTACATATCCCCAACGTCGGTGAGATAAATAGTTTCCGAACGCAATCAATCTCTTTGAAGTCTAATAATGATAATAATAATAAATAATAATAATATATTATATAGCAATAATATTAGGTAGACCGGAAAGTAATGTCGTTTTTATATATAAAATTTAAATATAAATTTTGAATAAATTTTTATTTTTAATCAAAGACATAATCACACCCCTTGTCAATAACCTTTTGCCATCTGCTATGCAAATTTTCAAGTCCGGAACGATAAAAATTGGGTTTTACAACGATATATTTTGATAGAGCATTTTGAATGTCTTCTACATTTTCAAAAATGTTCCCACATAGAAAATGCTGTAGCGATCGGAATAAATGGAAATCCGATGGTGCAATGTCAGCGAGTATACTGTATGAGGCAAAACTTCCAGCCCCAATTGATTAATTTTGTCCAGGCACAATGTAATCTTGCATTTTCGTGTTGCAGAATAACTTCTTTTCTGTTGACAATCGCTGGACATTTTTTAATACAGATTGATTTACTTTATGCAATTGTTCGCAGTAAAGGTCTGCATTTACAGTTTGTCCGCGTTCCAGCAGTTCAAAATGAACGATTCCACAAATACCCCTAAACGCACAAAAGTACCTTTTGGGATGTAAACCTAATTTAGAAGTACATATTGGAAATTCATTTAAGGATACCCACGATCTTTTTCGTTAAGGATTATCATATAAGATCCATTTATGGACTTTTGCGATCAAACGATCAAAAAAGTTCCTGCACTCTGTCGTTGAAGCAATAACTGACATATTCATTCTGTTAACTTTATTGCCTTTGTACAGTTTATGAGGTACCCAAACATTTGCTTTGCTTACTTTGCCACTCTAATGAATATGTTCTTGGATGATAGACCAAGGTTGATTAAGTGTGTTACATATTTCCTCGATAGTCTGACACTATTTGCCTCTACGTTCGCCCTTAAGATCTCATATTCAAAAGCTGCTGGTCTTTCTGATCGATACGAGTACGAAACATCCAAATTACCGGATCTAAACTTTGAAAGCCGCCTTTGGCATTTGCAAATGCCCAATGATTTTGGATAAACTTCGCAAATTTTTTCCGTTCTAACTGTTGCACTACTGTCCTTATTAAATTCAAACCCAAATATGCACCTCTTCTGATATTTGAATTTCCAGTAAAAGTAAAACTACAACTAAGGTTTAAGATTCACTATTTTAAAAGGAAATAAATCACTTTAACTTTAAAATGATTTTACGTTGATTTAAAAATTAGTAATCAAATGATAAATATTAATGAATTATTTAAACAAAAAACTACATTAGTTTCCGGTTCACCTAAGAATAAAAATAAATAATAATATTAATAAAAATGAAAATAAAAAAATAATAAATAATATTTTTACTAATAAAATTTATGATTGTGATACTAATGAAAATATTTTTTCCGATACTTTTATCAGGACGTTTCTGAAGGTAAAGGTAGACAAATGTAACCTATTGTTACCCTATCTAAAAATGAAACCGGGGTGGAAAATATTAATCTTATAATTCATGGGGAATTATTCCTCTTCCGAAAAATAAATAAATTGAATTCAGTTTCAATGATCTCAGTTTCTCTCTCTTACGAAAGAGCGTTGGTGATGTCAAGATGTATTGAATGTCACTCATGTTTTAATCACGAACTGAAACTTATTCTACTACATTTCATTTGATTTAATAACTATCGTAATTATATAATTATAATTAATAATAAAAACTGAAATTAAGTGAATTTAACTAATGCAGATTGAATGAAACGTATTAATATTTCTTTCTAATTGATAATGATCAATTAAAAATAACAGCATCCCTAAAATGGATAACAGAAATTTCCAGGATGACTACATTCATGTCGAAGGAAATATCTCGTGCTGACAATGAAAGGCTCAGATTTCCTTCTTCATTATATATATTGCTTCACTTCAAAGGACAAAGCAGTAAGATTATATAACAAATAGTGAAGGAGAAAATGGAAAAAATGCCCACAGACCAAGAGATCAAACAAGCAACACTAAAAGTAAAAGAAATATTTATGCTGAAGGGAATGGGGAAGCATTATTTGAGAATATATAATGATTAGATGAAACAATTTATAAAGTAATTTATAAGTCAAAGGAAAATAAATTGACAATGGAGATAATTTCAATGATAGAAGAGAGTAATGAAAAATCGACAATCTCCTTTTGCAGGCCATAGTATAAGAAGAATCAGTGTACCAGCTGAAGATCTCGGTATTCTAAAAGAACAGTGGAACAATATATAGGACGATCAGGGTGATGTTTCGTGGCGTGAAGCTCTTAAGAAAGTCGACTTCTTTAAAATGAAAATTTTTTATCTAAAAAAATGTCTTTCATACCTCAAAAAGTTTTAAAATAAAAAATTTTTCAATTATAAAATAATTTTAGTTAAAAGATTATAATGAATGTGGATAAATGTTTGGGAGATTTCATTACATTACTATGTATTTTTCTGGGAAAACATAACACTAAAATGAAATCGTATTTCAACCATTTTTATTTTATCTTCTTTATTATTTTCATATTTCTTTAAGCTTTTATTTTTTGATTTCTATTTATATTTATTGATCAACGTTTCGGAATGTATTATCACGATCCAGAGACAGATGAGCAAAGTCGAAATGGCTCAGTCCTGATTTACCCACACCAGAAAATCAAGAATTTTACAAACACGTGAAAGGATTATGGCAACATTTTTCCGGAACAAAGAAGGCATAATCCTAATCGGTTTTCTGGAAACAAATCAAACAATCAACTCTGAAATGTATTGTCAGACATTGACTAAATTAAGAAATGCATTTAAAGATTAAAAAAACCATTTATATGAGCAGCAAATTATCATGCACCATGATAATACGTGACATCATGCTTCTCATATAACATGAGATATGATTGCCAGTTTCCACTGGCATTTAATGCCACAGTCACCGTACAGTCCGGATATGGCACCATCCATTTTTTATTTATTTAGCAATTTAAAAGGTACCTAGGTGGACAAATATTTGATTGTGATGATATTATAAAAAGTTTGTCAAATTATGGTACAAAATGCAAGATCCGAGAATACTTTCATATCATAAAAAGAAAAGTGACGGAGATGTGTTTTAAAGGAAAGAATCAAAAAAACTACGAATAAAACTTTATTTTGACTATCAATGATATTAATTGTAGACATAAGTTTTAAACCATTGTTTCATCGTTCTTTTATTAATCTAAATATTATCAAAAACTGTCGCGAGATTTTACATTGGTAATCAATATATTAAATTTTATAAATATATTAATTTTATACTTAAGTTATTTTATAAAAACTAAAATATCAGTCTTCAAAATGAGTGATGAAAAGTTGTACATTCCGTGTTGCATAAGATATGAATTTGATCAAGGTAAAAATGCATCCCAGGTATTTATATTAATATTTTCCGTTCTTGGTCATAATGCCGTTTCCCGCAATACATGTAAATACTGGTATCATCGATTCAAAGACGGAAATTTTGATGTTACGATCGACCACGCAGTGATGCTCCACAAATATTCGAATCATCCAAATTGGAAGAGCTGCTGAATGAAAATACAGCCCAGACGCAACCAGAACTCTCTAAACGACTTGCCGTTGATCAAAGAACTGTTGGGAGACGGTCACACGACATGGGAAAAATTCAGAAGGCTGGAAAGTAAATTCCGTACGAACTTTCCGAAAGCAATATTTTATGCCGATTAACAACATGAGCATCCCTTAAAATTTTCTTGTGGAGGTTTTCTTTCCATTCGTAATCATTCATAGACCAGTTTTCCTGAATAGAAATGTCATTTTCGTATTGCTCAATTAATTCTCAATTTGAAACCCAGATATGATTGCGGGCCGTGATCCTATCTTGACAATGTTTATAGATAAGAAAAATAATTATTTTATTATTAATATTATTTACAATTTTTAATTAATTTTAATTATCATTTTTTATTATTATTATTATTATTATTTCACTTCTGACTCTTTTGCGGTCTTCAAAAGATTATTTTTCTTGAGCGTAAAAAGAGATGTGCACTTAGCAAACCAAACCAATTTTTAGTCCTGGTGGTCGAATATTAAGAAAGAAATTTATACTTTAGCCTTAATCAGTCATATTTTTCTTTAAAATTTTAAAAGAAAAATAATAAAATATTTAATTATTTAAAATTTTGACTGACACTTATTATAAAACTTTCATAACATTCTTAAATATCATGATTTTATTGAATTATTATTATTGTACATATACCTAATTTTTAATAGAATTAAAATTATTTTTCGGTTAAATTATCAAAAAATTGGATCATTTTCCTAAAATTTTGAAAATTTAGTGTGTCATTTGTTTATCTGAAATAATTAAATTGACTTTTGAATTTCTATTTACCTTTTCGAATTAGTAATTCGAAATCAGTAACTTTTAGTAATTTGTTATTTTTAATTAATTATTTTGGAAACAATAATTTAGTTGTATCTTGTATTGAAGTATTTAGATTTATTATTTATTGGTCATATCTAAATGAAATTCAAAAATGCATGCTTAAACTTTTCTAAAAAAAAATATTCCAACAAGACTGAAAATTAATATTAAAGAGATTTATTTCGGTTTTCGTTTTACTTGTTTTATATTATAATAAAGATGTAATTCTTGGTTTTAATGTAATAATTTTTTCGATCATAATATCAATATTGACTTCTAAGGAAATTATTAAAAATTGCATTGTTTTTGCAAAATTTAATAAGTGTAGAATGAAAACAGACCCTTAGGAAATGAAATATTAAAATATTTTATTCAAAAAATAATATATTAATAGATTTAATATATTTATTGAAGAAGTGCTTTCAATTTCAAACAACTTTGTCATCTTGAATGATCCATAGTAGAAGAAAATAAAGAATTATTAGGAATTTTGACAAAGATTTCATTATTAATAAATAAGTACATTTTCATTAAATGCTTACCTGTACTCTTCACACTATACCTGGCACACTTAAAATCTGTAAATGTGCCAAAAGAAATTTGTTGAGCGCCTTATGTATGAATTCTAAAACTTATAAAAATTTTGTTTTAAAATAAAAGGTATTTTATATTAATTTTTTGAATAAAACGTTTATTTTAAACATCAACAGGATTTCGTGAGTGTTTTGAACAAATAAATATTGTTCTAAAAATATCTCATGTCATTGCAGTACCCGACTGGTTAGATATTTTTCCCAAAATTTTACCTGTTAAAAGACATGTTTACGAAGCAGATTTTGATATTGTTCGGCTGATATTGACATGAAGATTATTCTTAAAACAATCTCTAAAGCATAAAAATTCTTTTGTTTTAAAATTTTCTGAAATTGCTACTTTTTCTTTCATCTTAATTTTATAATTATCATTATTGCTTCCAAATATAATTTTTAAAAAATGAAAATAATTTTTAATTAATTTTAAAGTATGAATATTTCTGTACCTTTATTTATTTTTGTATTGATTTTATGGTTAACTAAACCTTAATTATTATTTTGTTGTTAGGATTATGTAATGGACACTTTGTGGACTCATTTTTATCTAATCTTCTCTATTGGATTTCATCGGGTGACTCTCTTGGGTAAACCAAGCATAATGGTTTATGAAGTGGGAATACTTCTATTATTGATTAGGGTCAATATTGAAATCATTTCAGTAGTAACATTTTCACCAATAATTTGTGATTCATTGCATGACCTTTATGATTAGTCGATTTGTATGTAATGTCCCTTCTTAACAATTAAACTAGAATTTATTTTAGGAATGACTCACAATTTTGAACGCAACAAAGGATAAAAATGTATATATGTTTAAAAATAATATTTAATCCAAACAGCATAAAAATTTATGAAATTAGTATTTTTCTGCTTTTTATACAATGGTATCATTTCAAAGATATTCAAAATATATATATCCCAAAAAAATATATATCCCAAAGCAATCCAAATTTTCAAAACATTAACATTTTTGATTTTAAACCTTTTAGGGATTATTTAGTGATTCATTTGATGTATAAAAAACAATATAATTTGTGTAATTTTATTTATTTGTAAAAGTTAAAACCCGGAATTTGATTTTAATAATTTTCTTTCTCGTCTGTTTAATATAAAATAAAAAATATAAAACAAAATAATATATATATAATATAAAAATTATTATTATTAAAATTAATTAAAAAATTAATCATTTTGATGATTAATTTATAAAATATTTGGAAAAAATTTTAATCAATGTTACTATAA
>JBBMKC010246724.1:0-10568 GCA_037834085.1 Bipalium vagum
GGGTGCGAGCTCAATAGTTAAGCCCATAGTAACCTTAGTTAAGGTCAGATACGCTAGGGGGCAGGTTTGCGCCAACATAGATGAGATTAAAAAATAGTTAATAAATCTGTACTTGATTTCAATTAGTGATTAGTCAAATTAAATTTTCAATGATCAGAAAGAAAAAAATCTAAAAAAACAAAAAGGATCTTCCAACTCGAGAAATTAAACTGATCCATGAATTTTGACCTTGCATTTTTCGATCAGACTCCACAGGATCAGTTGACTATCTATAATCATTAAAACTTTTATAACCTTACGTTCCTTCTTCTAATTGGTATTTTCACAATATAAAATATTGGTACAACAATAAAATCGCCTCATCAAAAATACTTCTCCTTTGGAAAAATTAGATTTTTTCCTTCCCTTAATACAAATAGATAATTGGTTTCCTTCTCAAAAATAATAATAATAATCTTCAAAAATTCAAATAATTAATAATTTATCAGCTTGGCAATTTTGAAGAATTTCCAGCTCTCTAAATATCGTTTTCAAATCTGTCAGTCATTCGACCAATCCGGTCGTTTGTTGGTTCTCAAAATTTTAAAGTGTTATCTGATTACCAATAATCTCTGCCACTTGAGAACGTCTTCTAAACTGGTCCGTTTGATGATCCATACATTATTAATGTGGACTTTAAACCTCTTGATATTAATTATCAAATAAGCTTGTTCATAATTACTTTTATAAATATGCATATTGTACTTTGAACCTAACTCTATCAAATCAATGTTAATACCGGTAGATCATGTTACAAAGGATGTATTAAGCTTGTTGATATTATTGAGTTGTCAATGTATATAGTCATATATTCCACCATAGCAAGAAAAACAGATGACGTTGTAGAAAATTTAAATAACTTTTTGGAGTCTGTAATTTTCCAATGTTATGTACAACATGCAGGTTTGGGTGTATATTTCCCCATATCTTGGAGATTTTTGAAAAATTGCATTTGATGATAGTGATATTACCTATTAATTTCTTTTGGTATCGAATCACATAATAATAATAATAATAATAATAATAATAATAATAATAATAATAATAATAATAATAATAATAAATAGCTCTTAATTCATACTTATATTCTTTTGTTGTTGTGTACAAAATGAATGAACGCAAAGGCACTCATTAACAAATTTACAGGAGAGAAATAATTTATAACATGTTTTCTAAATTGAAAAAAACAATAAATCATTAAAATAAATCAATTACCTTTACTAGGTTTTATAACCAATTTGATTACGTACAAAATATAATTTAATTTTAGTCTAAGTTTAAAGTTATACTATATATTTCGGAATATATTTAAATACAATCTGATTATAATACTACGGCTGTTAACAAAGAGTTAAAACTGCAAATTAATTATTTTGGAAAAATATAAAAGAAAGTGAAAATTATGTTTAAATAAATAAATTTTAATACCAATTTAACTTTTAAATTCTTACTTACATATCAAAAGCTTCTTAGCAGCTCAGAAACTACTAAAAAACGTCCTAAATATTATCATTGTACAATACATACAGAACGCCTCTAAATTTCTAAAAATCAAATGATGTTCCAAAATAATTTTAAGAACCAATAATTTAAAAAAAAAGAAATCGATACCGGATATTTGAAATTAAAGATATATTGATTGTTTTCTGATGTTAGTAAAATTAACGTATAAATAAATATGCTTTAAAAATTAGAAATTTTATATAATTATTTTAAAATTTGGTTATGGTATTTCCCCGATTTTTGATTGGAGGAGATACTACAGTTGTGATTGGTTGTTGCTAATGGTAACAATATTTAGTTATAAATTATTTAACTTATTCTTAGTTTAGAATGAAAAATTATTATCATCGAAATATTATTATTATCATCATTATTATAATTATAATAATATTTATAATTTTTACTATTATTAAAATCCAATTATCAAAAGAAATTATATTTATTCAATACTTTAAAATATCAATTATTTAAGAGAAAAATAGTAAAGAATATAATTAAAATTATTCATAGCTGTATTTGTAGTATTGGTTTCACCTAAAACAAATTTATAAATAATATTTAACTGAAAAATTAAAATCAAAATACAATTATAATAATATAAACCATTGAAAAAGGACGATTTCCCAATAAAACGTAGTTGGAGTAATTGAATCTCACTATGATCGAGGTGAAATACAAGGACTCCACTACAAAATAATGAGACGGATGAATTGGACGATCGGTTTCAGTCTTAAAACTGGAAGAGTTAGATCTGACTGTGTACTGATCAATACAAAACCAGTTAAATCAAACCTTCCAGCGTTAAAATCTGATTTGGAATTTTAGACATCATGAAAGTTTGAGCTTCGGAAATGAAATAAACTTGATAATAATTCGACTGCGTTTTATATAGATTTATTAGTATGTCTAAAGTATAAGTGTTCATTATAAGAGTCATTTGTATTGAAGTCCATGATGAGCCAGTTTCAGATCAAAGATCAAGTGTCCTCTAATTACAGAAAAGATAAATTTTTATTAGTTATAATTAAACGATTAACATTATGTCGGTATGAATATATGTCATAAGTGCTATTGAATATTTATAACGCTAGAGAAAAAAAATCAAAAAATAAAGAAAAATAAAATGGTTTTTTTTATTTATTACTAATAAATAAAATAAACAAGGGAGAATAACTATTACTGTGGTTTTCGAATGTTATGACCACTATATTAAAAATATTGTCAAAAGGTTTCATTATATAAAACTTGTCCATAAAATCAAATATAAAATACATGTTGAAATCCAATTGACTGTGTAAAATATGTATAATTTTAATGTTTGAAAAATAATTATTTATTTAAAATTAAATAAAAATATTTATTAACTGATGAATTATATTTTTCAAATTAATCTTAAATTTTTTAACCTTTGAATAATATTAAAATTCGAAGCTTAATCGATTAAAATAAAAAATTTAATAATTTCGGGAAAATTTCACTGGCAACAACTACAAAACTATCCTGCAAATCTTTTTGGTGCCATACTTGAAGAGCCATCACAAATTACGTTCTTATTTTCAACAAGATAGTGCAGCACCACACTTCGTGCTTTGTGTGCGAGATTTCATAAATAAAAACTTTAACAAAATATGGATTGGTCGTGGTAGCACACTATTTTGGCCGGCAAGATCTCATAATTTAACTCCACTAGATTTTTTATAGGGGTATTTAAAGAATATTTATGTTACACCAGCCAAAGAATCTACAGCATTTGAAAACAATAATTATACCGGAATTTTCGAAAATACCCATTATTATCTGTCAAAATGATGACTACTTTTATCGATTGCCTTGTCAAATGTATTGAGCTTGATGGCAAACAAGTTGAGTAAAATAAAACTTAGAATGGTTTACTAGTTCTTCATTAAAAATATTTCATGATATTTTTACTAATTTATGAAAATTTTATCATATATAATGCTAATGATTTTTGAGATTAAAAAATAATAAAAAATCAATGTAACTACAGATTTTGTATAATTGAACTTAAGTTTTTGTGAGTTGGTGAGCGTGAAAAACAATATTATATTATAATTAAATTATTTTTTATTTAAAACAGGTGTTATATGAGAATTTTATTGAATTAAAGTCAAGCTCAAAGATAAAAACAAAACAGTAATTGAACTCAAATTAATAATTATGCAAAAAATGAATATTTACTTTGAAAATAATTTTAATAATTATAAAACCGGATAAATAAATATATGTAAATCTTATCCCATAATTTTATTGTTTTCTTCATTCCGGTTATTATATCCATATTTTTTATTAATTTGTGCATTTCGCGATTAGTCAATCATTTTTATAGTAAATTCTGAAAGAAAAACAAACAAAATTCATATGCTCACGGGAAATTTCAAAAATCAATTAAAGGCTTAAGCTATTTGTTTTCAAAAAAAAATTAGGTATATTAATGATTGCATACCAACTTAATTATTTAATTAATTCACTAACATTATATATTATAGAGTTTGATGTTTATGATAAATTATATATTATAAATTATATCGTCAAATTTGTTTTATAAATAAAATATTATTATTATTATGCTAAGGTTGTCTGTTGAGTCAGTGAAACACAAGTGGCTATTATATTGCTGATTATTTCTCCTGCTTGGTGAGAATTAGAGTGTTCTTAGTTTTTTAAGTAGTGTCTTCAAATAAACTGTGATCTATAATGCCACTTTCTGGCGTCTTTTTATTCAATAGCCATCCTCCTAATCATCTATGTGTCTATTTGTATTTGTATGAGGTATTTGGAGTAATTATATTTGGGTCTCTTAAAATTGACTAATTATAAAAGGAGAAGGAAATAATGTTTTGGATTGGTTGTTTTATCTCGATATTTTATTGTACTAGTAATTGTACTAGTATGATTCCGGATTTTTATAATAAAATAAGGATAGTTTTTAAAAGTTTTATTTAATAACATTTTATCAAAATATTTTCCATTTACAAATATGATATTGAACCATATTTTAGGCAACGAATGGGTTCCACGAAAAAAATTCTGGTTCTTTTGAAGTAATCCAGCTATCAATCCATCTTTGAAAGTCTTCATCGGAACTGAACTGCTTCCTAGAAAGTGCAGATTGCATTGAGCGGAACAAATGGAAATTCAAAGGAGTACTATCTTGTGAATATAGCGGGTGATTTATGATTTCACCTTTTAAGTAATTATTCATAATAGAATGAAAATGTGGTCTGGGGTTGGTCATGTCTGTCCGCCCATTCTGATCAATTCTTTTTTAGAGCTCGCTTCAAACGAGTTAATTTGGATCGATAACGTTTATCAACAGTTCATAATAAATCACAACTTTTTGATCTCACCAGATACATAACATCACTTTAGACCCATGAATATTTTGTTTGGTCATTGATGTACTCGGTTCGCCAGGCATCACCCAAGATTCTATGCGTTTTGGGTTGTTATATCGAATCCATGCCTCGTCTTTTGTCACAATCCTATGCAAGAAATCTTTTCTTTGTTACCCTTGAAGATGGATATCCCAAATTGTATGTCGCCTTTCGATATCTCTTTCCTTCAATTTATGTGGAACCCATTTCCCTAATCTTCTAATCATTCTCATATTTATGAGACGCTGGGAAATGCATCCCTGGCTTAAAATTTAGTTTAACATGCTGGACAGTTCGGTTTGCGTTTGACATGGGTCTTCGTGTAGTAATTGTGTCAATTCTTCATCTTCAAACACTTTTTGTGGTCTACCATGCTCTTTCTCTATATTATTGTAATCTTCATTCCTGAATTGACAAAACCATTTCTTGCATGTCGTAGCGGAAAGAGTAAACTTCTACTAACAAACGGTGTGTTTCTGCACAGGTATTCTTTGCAAAAAAACTAGTGCAACAATCCTTCCCACAAATGATGTTTATTTGGAACAAACTGATCATTTTGAATTTCTGCATTATTTAAACCATATCTATTTAAATAAAGTTATATATTTTTAATAACGACGAACAAATTCGATATGGCTGACTATATTCTGTGGTAACTTTTTCATTAAGTTACATGGAAATAATTTCTTTAAATTTCGGCTTCACTAATATTTAAACTCGTGCTTCAGTAATATAATATCTCAATTCTTGGAGACTGCTAGTTTTTAATTTCTCCTTTTATTATTTTTTGTCAGTCAAATAATCAATCCGGTCATTGACTGGCGCCTCAAAAAATATCAATAACTTTAGAAATTCTTTACGTGGAAACTTAATACTTCATATAGTCACCATTCAGGAAATTCAAATCGACATTTCCAAAAATTTATTATTACTATTATTATTATTATTATTATTATTATTTTTATTTTTATTTTTATTATTATTATTATTATTATTATTATTATTATTATTATTATTATTAGTAGTAGTAGTAGTAGTAGTAGTAGTACTTTTTAAATAGTAATTAATTAGTAAATTAACAAAAATAATTATAATTTATTAAACTTAACAATAATATAATATTTTATGTTATCAGGACCAAGTTTCTATCTTTAGATAAAAGCTTATTTAGCATAGATAAACTTCTTATTATACAGGATGAGGTATGTTGACATTTAATCAAGGATAAATATTCAATAGGTAAAACTGATTCCTTTCGCATGTCCTGTATTATTATTATAGAAACCCACTTTTAACTAGTCTTGCTGCAATATATTCTTTGATATGCCAGGGATCTTCAATAAAATACAATTCCGAAAGATTTTTTAATCTTGCGTCAATTGTGTACTTTGCACTCTCAGACTGAATAATAAGTTTTGCCAAAACTTCATAGTTTAACAAAATATCCTGGCAAATGTTGGATTCACGATGCTCTTCTCTGCTTTCCATGAAATGGTGCCATCATCTTCAAATTTCTGAACAGTGTTTTTGATGAATATAAAGCTTACCGTATAAAAAAAATTGTAAAATTGATCTAACTAGCCCATCTTGTGACAATTGGTTTGGGTATCATTCCAATATTTATAAACATCTCCTGTATTGTCTAGTTCTTTGTTAATGGAGCTTTTAGGTTAGAAATCAAGAAATCAAAATGATTATAATATGATTTTATTCTTCATTCACAATTGTACAGTAAATATGACATCAAGCCATTTGAATAAGTAATGAGTATAAAACTTCCAATGCCTTTTCAGCAGATACCATATAAGGCGGAGCATCAGATAACAAAAGTAATAAATGTTGCCTAGGTATGTTCATTTTTGTATGTTATCATCAATAATTTATCATATATTTTAGAAGTATTTAGAAATGAATTGATTGATTCAAAATCTATTAAATAATCTTTTTTGTGGATTTGTTATCACTCCAATCAATACATTTATCAATAGAGTAAAATAGAATTGATTGGATATGAGCTCTTGCATTATTTTGTAATGGTAAAGGCTTATTATTTGAATATGTTGGGTTAGCCAAGGGCACATCCCTGTTAACCCTAAAAAATTTTATGATAAAGACCGCAAAAGGGTCAGAAGTGAAATAATAATAATAATACTAAAAATAAAAATTATAATTAATTAAAAAGTACAAACCTTATTAATTTATTATTTTCTAAATAGATCTAATCTTGCCAGTGTCGAAGCTAAATTACTAAGAATAGATCAGGGTCCGCAAGGAAGGACCGATTTAGAATTAAAGAGCTAAAAAGAAATTGAAATTTCCCATTGATAAAACTGGTCTGATAAAACGATTAGTCGTCTGACCAGAATAGTATTTAAGAAGTTGGAATCTGCAGTGGATGGCCACAAAATTCTACGGAAGATATTTTCAAGTTAGAAGATTCAAATTTAACGGAAGATATTTGCATATTAGAAGAAACAAATTCTACGGAAGATATTTGCACTTAAGAAGAAACAAATTCTGCTGAAGATATTGATACGTCAGAAGAGGCATTGATCGTCAGTAGGAAGCTGCCACATCTTTAACAGTTAATATTGTATTAATCCCCTCTATGCGACAGTAACTTGTGATGGGCTCAGAAAATAATCCTTTTGACAGATCGGCGAGAGGATTATTTCATTGATACATTGCGGTTGTAACTTTGACAATAAAGTGTTATTTTTTATTTGCCTTGATTCATATATTTGTGTACACGTTTCGACAAAAGTGAAGGGGTCAGTAAACTTTGAGAGCTAAGTGTTACAACAAGTTTCATTGTAATTTAAGAGCGTAAGAATTAATACAATGAAACTTTTAGAATTCAATTTATGAAATAGAATGTCTGATTCAGAAAAGACTTTAGTTACCTACTAGGTCCATCAATTTGCAGTTTTGGTTGATTTGGCTCATTGATTTTTATTTGATTTGGGTTGGTTATTTCTATAAACTTTTGATTTTTGATATATGATAAATTAGGATAAATTTTTTGACTATTTTTAGTTTGATAGACTTTTTTGACAAAATTTTCCCTT
Source organism: Bipalium vagum (assembly GCA_037834085.1). Classification (NCBI taxonomy): domain Eukaryota; kingdom Metazoa; phylum Platyhelminthes; order Tricladida; family Geoplanidae; genus Bipalium; species Bipalium vagum. Next base: position 8,006 of record JBBMKC010246724.1, read on the forward strand.
ATTATTATTCAATATGCTAAATTTAACAAGATTTAAATAACCCAATAAAGAAAGAATAAGTTAACAAGTCTGTTTTTTAAAATTAGCTTTAATTGAAATATTTTAAAATTCATTTTTAAATTTTTGGTCATATATTTTTTATTATAAAATTATATTGTGAAAAACTTATGCAGTTAAAAATATTTAATGTATAATATATGTTATATTTAACTTATAGAAAATTTATCTGTTTAACTTATTTTAGTTAATTTTAAAAACAACCGCATATTTTGTTTTAATATACATATATAGAAATAAATTTAAAATCATAAGGTGCTTCAATTTCTTAATTCTTTTAAGACAAGTATAATTAATTTATAGATGAACTCAAATACAAATCAAGCAAAAGAAATAGTTCAAAAGCCAATTATTTATATATGCGGAGGTATGAAAGTAATAATAATAATATACTTAATTCATTTATTTAGAATGTCGTAAGGATATTGAAATGAAGCCGAAAGATCTTATTAGATGTAGCGAGTGCGGGTGCAGAATTTTATTTAAAAAACGAACATTGAGATGTAAAAATTTTATATTTTTAAAATACTTTGATTTACCCATTTTAGTGAGCGTATTTGAAGGTCGTTAAGAGATTGAGAAAATTTAATAAATTTGTGAATATTATCTTAATTTTTTAATGTCAAAATTTAAATTGTCTGATAATTTTTAGTTTAGTGTTAATATGATTAAGAAGCTTAAATTTGATTATGGGTTCTAGTTCAATTTTAATATTTATTGTACTACTAAAATAAAAATTAAATCTTAACACAATGAATTGAAATTATGCATATGGTGAAAGTAAAGTTTGATTATTCTAGTTTAGAAATTCTGTTTCCTCTGCTTTTATAATGAAGTTTAAAAAGAGAAATAGTGAACTAAAAAACAGTAAATTTTTTAGCTGTTTTATATTTTATTATTTATGATGAAATAAGATTTAAATTAAACTATAATTTTGGTTTTTTGGTATTGAAAAATGTTTAAAAATATAAAACAAGCATGGATAGAAATTTATCAAAGGTAAAATGTAATATTTTCAAGAAATGATATTTAACTTTTGTCAGTTTATTCTTTTAATCATGAAAATTCTAGATTAGTACAATTAATTTTTCTTAAGGAAAAGATTATCATTTTGTTGAATTATCCAAGTTCACATCCCTGTTAACTCTGATAAAATTATCTTATTATTAAGACAGTGAAAGGGGTCATGAGTGTAATAATTAAATTAATTAAAAGTGCTAATATTAATTATAATAATAAAATATAAATTTATCAATAAAGTAAAATAGAATTGATTGGATATCTAATCTTGACAATGATGAATCTAAATTGCCAAGAATAGATCAGGGTCCGCAAGGAGGAACCGATTTAGTAATAAAGATCTTAGACATCCACATAAATCAAGCTAGTCTACGACTGAGTTGAAATCCGCTGTGGATTTTCACAAAAATTCTGCGGAAGTTATTTGCACGGCAGAAGAGGGAAAACTCCTTTGAAGAGACATTCCTAGTCGGAAGGAAGTTGCCACAATTTTTATCATTTAATATTGTATTTATGCTCTCTATGAAATACCCTATGTATATACCCTCGTCGACAGACTGGTGAGAGAATTATTTATTTTTCTTTTTTAAAAACATTTTCTGTTTAAACTTAATCTTTAGGCTTATTGATATTATCCTAAGACATTTTATTTAATTCCTAGTAATTTTTTATTAATTTATTTTTATTATTCTTTATTTTTGAGTTTGTAGAGTCACTGAAAGTTTTTTATTGCCTTTCATTCTTTTATGATTTTGAATTTTATTTATCAATGTTCATTTTAATAAATCTGAAATTTCCTTAAGTTATGATTCGACATTTTTATTAAGATTTTAAATTTTCCTTATTTATTACAACTATTGCAATAAATATTAGTACTTATATTATCGGTCATATTATAAAATCTTTATATTTCAGAAATATTTTCGGTTAATATATAAACTAGGTGCCTGAAAATTTGAAGATCACATATTGTTTTTTTAAAGTAAATTTAAAAATTTGTAAATTTAATTTTGAATTTTTAAAAAATTGTTTAGATTTAGAGAACCTCTTTATGGCCACATTTCATGATTGTTGATAATAGTTAACTTAATCAAATTTTTTTCAGGCACCTCAAATATACTGATGTGCAAATTTTTTGACAACAGTAAAAATGTCAATTTTTCTCAATGTGAAAATTTTTTTCGCAAAATATGTCAAATAATGATTTTCAACATTTCTAAATTAAAATTTTTATTTTTAAATTTTTATTTCAAAAATTGTATTTTTCAGGAGTGCATAATTAATGACAACAGCTAGAAAAAAGAAAAATAAAACTATTTATTAATCTCATTACCATCATTTACAATCCTTTTGGCAAGGCAGCCTCTAAAAGTCTTATAAAGATTTATAGTAACTTCTCTTTTCTTTTTTATTCATTAACAGAAACGCTTTCCGTATTTCTTCCATTAAATCATCTCGAGACGTGATTGGTGACCTGTCATATATG
>JBBMKC010246735.1:0-10568 GCA_037834085.1 Bipalium vagum
TAAATATAAATCAGGTTACAATTAATTCTAAAATTAAAAAGAGTAGATGAAAAAATTAATATTAAAAAATTGAAACTGCTTTTGACTCATGCTAATTTAAATTTTATTAAATAAATTTTTGCGTCCATTACTGAAAATCATAACATATTATAATTAATTAATATAAAAATATATTATTTTAATAGAATTTAATATTTTTGATTAAAATAATATTATATGAACTTCTGCAGAGTTGGGTCCGCTCAAAAACACTTAAGAAGAGAATTTTGTAAAATTAGCTATATTTAGATAGGTACTGCTACTAAAGGAAATTCGATATTATTTTTGGGAATTTTTCCTATTCAAAACGCCATTTTTCAACAATGAACACTTGGCAATCTGGTATTTAAAGAAAGGCAAATTGGAAAAATTGACCGAAAATCTATGCAAAGTTACCAGAGCTAAGTGCCTGTCTATAATTGTATATTACATTATTTTATTTACTGTTTTTGGTGATATTAATTATCTATCTGTTTGTATTTTATATCATATTGTTAGTTTTATTTTATATTATAATTATTGCATTTTACTTTATTTTATGGGTCTTTAGACCACATTAATAAATTTCATTATTCAGATGAATTTTTATATATTGTTTATTGTTTTAGGCTTTTTATACTGTATTATAACTTATATAATACATATTTTGAAATTACATTGTTATTTCAATTTTATTAAAACTTTATACTTGTGATTGGTACACTACCTTCACAAACACACAAGGAGTCAGATAAAACAGTACGAAACCAAATTTAGATCACAAGTCAAATTTTTATTTTATAATTTATTGTATTATAATAATTCTCTTTATTTTTTAGGCTTCCACTGCTGCTGTTCAGAATATCAAATGACTCAGTGTAATATTTCTGTTATTTTTATTATTAGATTGGAAAAATGTAAAACTTTATTTGATATTATTCTTATTAATAAAAAATATTAATTTATTTGTTTTGAAATAAAACTATACAAAATTTGATCACACTAATAAAAATAAAATTTCATTGTCACATTGATTAATTGTTTCTGACGAGTTTTTGTGACATTGGTTGAGGTTGAAACTAAAATAAAATTAGTTTACTTGAAGTTGAGGTTTTGAAGATAGATTGAAAGGATTGATAACGAAACGGGTTTCAAGACGGGTTAATTTATTTCGTTTTCTTTTTGGTGATTCCGACGTACGTATGTTTAATAAACTTGTAATAAAGGACAGTCAACTTCAAACAGTCTTCTTCAAACGATTCTAACTAGCAAAGTTGTTTGAATTATCATGATCTAGTAAATATTCTTAACTTTGTTATTAATATTTCTTTTACAAATCGATTATAGAATCACCTCTAATTATTTCTAAAATACTATATCAACGTAACCTAATTCTTAGCTTTAATATAATAACCAAATGTCGATCTTAATTCATTAATAAATTTAAGTTTCACTTTATAAAAAAATTTTAACCGTCTACAGGGGATCCGGTAAATCACATACCAAAAAGAAAAATTAATATATCAGATGATTTTAATGCAAATCTAACAAACTTTGCTTTAAATATAAGTGTAATATGCAAAATTTAAATTTTATATGAAATCAATTTTATGCCGGTTAATTTGGATACTAAAATTCAAGTTGTAGTCGTAATGCCGAAATATAAGTCACCTATCATGGTAATTCGTGAATTGAAACGACGTAAAACAACGAATATTCCAGAAAGAAATTCCATTACGTTCATCTAGTAGGCCTTCATAAATAAAAGAAAATAAAATTAAATACTTTAAGCAAATTTTGGATAATAAACCTTCAAAAAGTATTCGGGTTGCTGCACGAAATTAATTAATATAATATATAATCATTGATTATAAACCATATATGATGCATATGGTACGAAATTTATACGAGAAAGATAAGGACTTGATACCGATTCTTGAAGATCAAATGAATCAACTTTTCACATTTCCGGTTTGAGAATAAGCATAATTGCCGACGTTTTGCGCGAACTCATCCTTTCACATCCATCGAAGTTGCTCATTTTTCGTATAGCCTGCAATGACTTGTACGCAAATCATTAGTCCATACTTTTTAAAGATAAAACAAAATTGAAATAAAATTGAGCTCCGGCACGTTTTGTAAAGACGTTTGCGTATAATTAAATATAAAAATTGAAAGGACGGTGGATTTGCAGAGGTTATCCAATATCTAGGATCGCACGTTCTCCAAATTAACTCCATTGGACTTTTTTTCTATGGGGACACATTAATATAAACATTTAAAAAACAAAAAAGTACATTACATTGTCGATCTGAAAAAAAGGATTGAGCAAGAAACAAACTGTGTAAAAAAAGAAACTCTTCAACCGTTTTTGATGATATTGTAAAAGACTAAAATATTTTGTATTGATGTTAATTGTGACACTTTAGAGCGTTATGTGTAACAATTTTTTGTATTAAATAAAACTTTGGAATGTAACCTTTTTTATAAAAAAATTATTAAATTATATTTTAAAAAATACATATTACCTTTCCTTTAGAGAATATGGTATGCCAGACACACTGTATAATCTGATTTTAGGAAGTGTCATTCACCTTAAAATCTGGGTCAGTGTTGAATAGTCAACAACGGATTTTTTGAGCAACACAAGTTAGCTCCCCCTGGTCGACATAAAAAATATTATAACAAAAATTCAATATATTTAACTAAAGAGTGGATAATATTTTGAATTCGGTTTTGCTGATTTCTGAAAAAAATCATATTGATAAGAATCTCTTTGAAAAATACTACTAAATATTTATCCTGTTCTCCTACTACTGACTAAAAACTGATATTATAAATATTTTGTAGTTTTTTATCTGTTTATTTTAAAAAACAGAAAAACTTTTGTAACTTAATGATCTAAAATTTTAATTGTATCCTTTACATTTTTATTTTCTTTTTTTATTCGTTTTCTATGACAATACGGCTCCAAATTTCCGTCAGTGTCCATGATAAGTGTTCTTTTAATAACTTGGTAAAGAACACATTGGTTAAAGCTTCTTTCAATTCTTCGAAAGATACATGATTCCGTCCAAAGAAGCAATTCTTTTTTATTTATAGTAAGTGCGTTCCTATTGGTTAGTCAATTTTTGTATTTAATAATTATATGTATAACCTTTTAATTATAATATTATAGATACGTCCATGTTCATACGAATATTATTAAATTACCTTGGTTTAAAAAATATTTTAAAAAGTATTTTTATTTTCATCCCAATAAATAAAAGATAATGTAAATGATTTAAAAACCAGAGTCCGTTTAAAATATATTTTCTTAAAGTAGTAAAATTAATTGACAATCTTTAAAAAAGCCAATTTTGGTGAACATTGATATTGAACATATCATTATTATTAAATGCAAAAATAGACTAACAAAAAAGAAACAGAGAAGCTTCTCATTATTCTTTCCTAACAATTCTTCTAACGTTCTCTATTTTTCTGTATAATATCGAAACATTTTCTATAATTGAAAATTTCCAGTAAGCTTGTCTATATTTCATGCATTTTTGCCTGTCGAAATTTCCAATATCAAATTTAACCTTTTCTCACTAGCTTCATTCCTTTCAATTACTCAAATTTTCTTATATTTTTTTTGGTTAATTCATTAAATTATAGAAAAAAAATTATAGGTTTTACTGCATGAAATGGAAAATTTTTAACGGGTTCATATTTTAACAGAAAATTGTGGTCTTTTATTCTATCTTTGTATTATATTGCGTTTTATAAAAGGTCTGTTTTTGTCAATGATTTTTATTGTAAAGTAATTTTTAATATTTTTCTTCCACCCATTTAAAAATTACTAATTAATTCTTTTTGCCTACTTGAACTGTCACATTAAAATGTAATTAATATTTTAACTATTTCAGATATTCAAGTAACCAGTACGATAGAATAAATCTTCGACCATATTTTTACATAACATCAAAATATCGTACTATTATTTTTCTTACATAAAGAATTTATTATTAATTGTCACCTCATTTGGAAAATAGAAAATTTGAACAAATATATTAATAATTAGACTTATAAAATATTAAGATTAGGCTTCCAAAATTTTTATTAACAAATAAAAATCTCCAAAAATCAACAAAGCATTTATTTTGCTTTTGTTGCTTTCTTCTGAGATTTTGCAGTACCTCGGAGTTTCTTCATTCTGTTCTTTCTTTCCTTACGTTGTTTTCTGGTAGATGTGTCTTTAGTACCAAATCCGTGCTAAAGGATTAGTAATGATTTAATTACTAAGAGTTATTAATAGATATAAACGTACTCTCAATAAACGGTACTTAGGCTCGAATTTCTTGGCATAATCCAAAGTATCATAGATCAAAGCAAATCCGGTCGATTTTCCACCTCCAAAGTTGGTTTTAAAGTGGAAGGCAAAAACGACGTCCGATGTGGTTTTGTACATCTTTGCCAATTGCTCACGGATTTCTGTTTTTGGAACAGTGGCTCTTCCTGGGTGAAGAACATCGACAATCATTTGCTTCCTGTTCAAAAGCCTGTTGGTGAGGAACTTTCTGGTCTTTACTACAATTGACTAAGTTTTAGGTCATGAAAATTAAGCACATCAAATATATTTTACCATATTGTTTTCAAATTTTCAATTTTATTAATATTTCAAATATTAAAACAATTTTTTTTATTTGAACTATTCGTTAATATTTTAAATTTCGATTTAAAAATAAATATTAAAATTAATATTCATCTAAATTCAAAGTACATATTTTTTTAAAGTTTTATATTTTTTGAGATTTTAAAAATTTTATATTCCTTTTATAAATAATATAGAAATTTTTTAAATTTTGAGTTAGTTTTTTATATAAAATTATCGATATAATATTAAAATTGTCTTATATAAAAGTTATTAAATATATTTTCAAAGGATTTTTTTAACAGCAAATATTAATTTAAAATTATTTCAATTACTATTTTTCAAAAAAATGAGAAAGCCAATTTCATCAATAAAGGTAGAACAGATGACTACAAGCTACATGTTAGGTTCGAAAAAATTACCTCCACTTCATGCTGTCTTTTATTCCTGATAATAATAAAATAATAAAAAATATTGTATAATTGTATTTTAAAATATTATTTCTCTCACCTATACGTGGTGAGCTGGATACCTGTCCAGACTACATGAAAATAATATTTCATAGTAATAATGTTATACGTTTTATATTATTTATAAAAAAGTTTGTTTAAATCGCAACGTCGCTGCCTCATCTTGATGGAATTTTTTTGGGACAATTGAGAAATAATCAAGTTGGATTTCGCAGATATGACTCAAAATCAGCACTACTTCTTATTTATTTTTCATAACATTGATTCGCCAGGTTCGGAGGAATCCACGACGGTCACTATTGAAGCATGACAATCCCATAATCCATACTAGTATACTGTCCAAGCAAAAAATAAATGATTCTCAGTTTCAATTATTCAATCATCTTCCTTAAAGTACTGAGACTTTGGTCCCATCGGTTTTGAGTGTGCAGACACTTAAAAAGGCTGTGTGCTAAAATCTTCGAGTTTTCACAAGATTTAATTTTTTTTATAACGAGTAGTAGGAATTCAAACTTTTAGTCGCTATCTTTCCCTCATGTATAATTTGTGTTAATGACAAAAATAATAATCAGTTCTACAATAAAACTTTATTAACACAAAGATAATACAATCATCAAATGTTACACAATCAAAAATTTATATAGACCAACAGTTACTCTCAACTATTGATTATACTTAATAAAAATAAATAAATAATAAATTACAAATAACTATATCAAGGAAAATGATTAATGAAATCAGTAAACATATGTCAATGAATAACGATAAGGCGAGGTTAATGAAGCGAGACGCAAAGAATTAATTTAATAAAGGAATCCTTACTCGATTTAAAACAACCCTTTGATTGTCAGTTAGACGCATCTAAAGGACCTAGAGGACGACCCAGGACTCATCGTGGCTCCGGGTGAGAGGATTATTTATTTATTTTTATTTTGTTATTTTCTTTATTTTATTTGTCTTTTATTAATGTTATTCATTAGATTTTGACATTTAATCCATCTGATTCTTTCGAGTGATTTTTTAATTTGGTTTTAATTATTAACATTTTTTTAATTACTCTATAAAGAAGTTAAACCAAGTATCAATGTCATACTGTCTTCTAACCTGAGATATATATCTTGTGTGGAGTTCGACAAGTCCTCTTTCAATGATTCTTTTCTGTCTCACTCTAGAATCCTTGCTTCGAAAAATTACTTCCATAGAAAATCCGCTTATTATAAATAATATTAAATTTACTATCTTACTTACTATGATCTTCACCCGACTCAAAAAATTAATTGTTATAAAACTTTTCTTGAACCTAGGTTAGGATTCCATTTTAGTAATAGGATTATTAAAAAGGACTCATCGAAAAGCTAAAAGTAAACTAATTTAATGATTAATATTAATAAATACTTCTTTTTCCCATAATTTTTTTTGTATGTAAGTTTTTCTATTTGGTTCTTTTTGTCACACTCTCCCTATAAGAATCTACGCTAATTATATCTGTAATCCTTATTATCTAACATTATAGTCTCTGTTTTTTTCTTCTACTATATTTTCTTCTTACTTCTTCGCTGCCTTCTCTCATTTAATGATTTTTCAGGGCATATTAGAAGATGAAAGGAGATGGAAAATCAATCCAAATAAAGAAAACACAAGAGGTAGATGATGCAAATGCACATCCACCTCGAAAGAGGCTCCTTTTTATTAAATTTTTGTTTAACTATTCCATTCATACATTTGATTAATATTTGATTCAACTGTGATTTGTGTTATTGTAAACTGACATAAGTGTAATAAATTTTATTTGTGGTCGTTTTGATTCTATAATATTTTATAATTTTTCTGAGGAGGTAATTCCTAAGAATCCTATACATTTCTAACACCCTTTGTGAATTTAAGATCTTTTTTAATGTTTGTTTTTGTTCTGTGATGTATATATATTTTATTTTGACGTAAGGCATAGGGATTTCTATTGGATTAAACGAATGAGTGATGTGTCAGGAAATACAACATCTAGAGTCAGATAAGGTTTAGTGTTTGCTAGTGTGTTTTGGCTGCTGTTTGGAATGATGTATTAGGAAGAAGAACGGGGATGAAGACCTGCGCAGCTGATGAAAGGCAGAAATAAGCCGAAGACGGGCGGAAACAGATTGCAGAACACAAAGACGGTAGAAAAGAAAAAAATAAAAAGAACATAGGCGAAAATTAAACCAATATGCACGACGAGAAGAAAGCGTTTAATTAAAATAAATGTTGCTTTTTTAAAAAATTTTTGTTGTGGTCATTTTGATTCAAACGAGTTTAGATTTGTGTAGTTAAAAAAATGTAAAACGTGTCAGTAAAATGAACACAACATTAAAAAAGTGAGGAGTTAGTGAAATTCGAGCTACAGTTATATATTTCGATTAGGGAAAATAGTAACAGTATTTTATTATTAGTAATATATATTTTTTAATAATACTGATATTTTTTTAGTTTATTATTATTTATTATTAATATTAATAATATTATCATTCCTCTTCTTAACGCTCTTTGCGGTCCCTTTCTTAATTTTCCTTGGAATTGCCTTTTTGCGAACCTAACAAACGTTGGGACTGAAAATTTCTTAAAGTTACATACTCGTTGCTAACTAAAAACCAGTTTTTAAAAATCCGGTTGTAAATTTACCATCTTCTAGTTTAACAATGACCAATCTACGGGTTAAGAATTGCCAAATTAAACACTGCTCCGGAAATAGATAAACAAAAATATGTTAATTTTCCAAAAGCATTGTTGTGCGAAGTGTGTAGTTGATCAACCAGTCTTGTATAAAAACTGTTGAAAGTGAAATAAAAAAATGTTATAGATGTCAAAAACCCATTTTGATTTTATTATCAAATTTCCATTGCTAAGTATTCAGAGTCACAAATGCCTTTCATAAATTGTTGCTTAAAAATTAATTAATTAATTAAGATTAAACACTTGTTACTACATCAGAATTTAGAGAATAATTTTTAAAAATAAAACGAAGCCTTTTACATTTTACTTATGTTGAACTCTTTCAAAGATGATGAAATCTATTATTATTATTATTATTATCATTATTATTATTATTATTATTATTATTATTATTATTAATCGGTTACAATATATGTTACAGCAAACAAATAATTAAAAGATTACACTAAAAACACATCCGGTCAACAAGATTGAATTGTTCAAACAGATTTCAATCTTTTTCCACAATCCAAGATTCCGTTATTCTTACTGGTAAATTTGTTATTTATAGCCAATCCAAGCAAGAGTCGAAAAAACTAAGAGAATGTTTTATGTAATTGAGTTCAACTGGACTAATACTAGTTATGGATTTTGTAATAGAGGCTATCAAATCAATTGCTAGGTCGTTCTGAAGCTACAACAACCTTTAGCTTATTGAATACTTTCTCTATCGAATTAAGAAAAGATAAATACGGAGGTAACAAGACTTACTCATTGAACCACATTTTCACATCCATTGTCTTGTGGAATGAGACATTATCCATTATCATAATTATATTATTATATTATATATTTGAAAAAGAGTTCAGCATTATTGAAAGAGTCAACAAGAGTAAAATCAAAGTACATCACCTTAACCAATTTCATTCTATAAGCCCGGTTTGGAGATGTTCCTTTAGAGTGAAATTTACACTTTATTTGAAGACTTTACGAAATATAAATTAATTTAAATCACTGGGGAGACATTATATTTTAATTGCATATTGATAGACTTTACTTTGCATTTTTTCTTCTAAATTTTATCTCAAACTTGTACTTTTCTAATTTTCGACTTTATATCTTTGTTTTTTTGTTTATGCTTTATTTGTAAATTTCATGTACAGCGTTTTGAGGCTTACCATTCTAATAAAATTAACTATTATATGTGATTTTGTGTGGTAATTTTCTAATTGTAATAGAATTGTTATGATAAGGTTTCCATGATCCCAAAATGGGACTAGTCCTAAAATCACATTAAAACGTTTTTTAATTTTTATGAAACTTATACATAGTCTTAATAGGTCCTATACCAACTATTATACAGTAAGTAAATCAGATTTCATTGGCCTCTTGAATTCTGCAATGCAATTGGTTAATAATAATATTGAAAACTAATTTTATGAAATTGATTTTTTTATAATGCATTGATTTTAAATTGAATAATTTTTCAACAATGGATATGCTGGGAATTAAGGAAGATATTGGAACAATCCTAACAAGACTGTATATGGATCTGGAAAGAAATAAAGACTGTTTGCAATCAGGTTATTTTATCGATGCTGTAAAAGCTCTGGCTAAAGACTTTTACGTTTATTTTCATTGTGAAAGTCGAAATCGCTTTGTTTGCAATCTGGTAGATATTCAGGCAGAAATCGAACTGTCGGAAAGAAACTTGAAAGACTATGAAACAATGAGCAAAAAGCTCTTTGGTATCATCTTCACACTGCGGGCTTTGGGAATAGAAATAGAAAAAATAGACATTTCGTTGGAGTTGTTGTACAAAGAGATCGTAGAAGTTTGGGATGAAGTGAAGAAGATTCAAAACCAGAACATCAAGATCATGAAAGTTCTCACTGAGCTTTGGAAGGTCATTGAGAAACTGAAAAAAAACAAGTATATCTTAAACAGACTTCAGAAAGATTACATTGAAAAAAATATCGAGCTGGGAACAATGAAGTTTGGAGATTATATCAGGTGCTCTCCCAATGAAGAAGTGGATTCGATTTTGAAATCAATTGGAGAAAACACGGTATACTTTTCGGAAACGGTGAGACAAATGAACTTTTTGAGCTTTTTGTTGCTCAATCACCAGAAACTGAAAGACGCTCATTGTCTTTACAGTTTTCAGTTGATTCTGATGATAAATAAACCGGAATACAATGATACTCGTTTCAATAAAATGAAGGCCACTCTGACAAAGTTTGTCTCTCGAATGAAACCGAAATGCTTTTCAAGACATAAAGGAATACCAGAGAAACCGATCGTTGATGTTTCAGAATCAATTGTTCAGGCTATTGAAAAAGAGTCTTTGCTAGTGGGGACTACTGTTCACAAAACTTGTCAAGAAATGAAAGAAATCCACTGTGCTTCTATTAAGAGAGAGGAAATTGTGATGGCTGATTTCGAGAGGAAGAAGATCATCATGATAAAGGGTCTTAATGAATTGCAAAATATCATTGCAGCCTTTTCAGATTTGGGACTTTTTAATGATACGCTGGTTGGAAAGCTTACCAAAACAAGACCTCATTTTGATAACTTAAAGAAATATTTAAAATTTGATTTATCCGACATTGGTAACTTGCTAAATAAGAGCAGCGTCTCTTCAGAGTAAAATATTTTGTTTCCATATTTTAAATAAAGTTTATTCTCAATTATTATTATTATTATTATTATTATTATTATTATTATTATTATTATTATTCTTATTATTATTATTATTATTATTA
>JBBMKC010246746.1:0-10567 GCA_037834085.1 Bipalium vagum
ATAATAATAATAATAATAATAATAATAATAATAATAATAATAATAATAATAATAATAATAATAATAATAATATTTTATATCATTTTGTTTGTCAAAGATAAAAAAAAATCAAGAATAGTGTCTTGAACCATTCTACATTGACAAAGACGTTTGACGTAGCTATTTACTTTTCTTTTAACCAAACGGCACAAGACAAATAAAACCAGCCATTGCAATCACAACATACTTATATAAGAGATGACAGTAGTCCTTGACTTTGAGATATTAATTGAATGTCAAAATATCACTATTATTGTAAGTTCATTGTAATTAAATAATAATATTTCATTATAACAAATTTTTTTAATTAAACAAACAATTTCAAAGGTTTTCTCGAGAATATATTTTATATGAAATAATTTTTATATCCGAAATAATAACCAAGAACTTGAAACTGGGCATATTTTGATACATCAAAGATGTGCTGGCAAATTAGAATACAGAGGAAATATAAATAAACCACAGTTGAAAACAATATCAAAGACATATTCATAAGAATACCGAAAGTTAAATTAATAAAACTCGCAATAAATAAAAAAACAAAATGAAAACTTTGCTGCATTGATTTTATGAAATCAAAAAAAAATCAAATTTGTGACATTAAAAATCATGTTTATACAATAGTAATCAAAACATATGAAATGTTATAGTAATTATGAATATTAAATAAATATGAAAATACCGGATATAGCGTAAATTAAAATTACATTACTTCACAGATTAAAAAACCAAATAAAATAAAATGTATATAAAATACAGGCAATTTCATAATACTAATTTTATGAAATGTTTGTTCTTCTTTTTCTCAGATAAACCCACTCTCCCGTATAAGATGCAATTCTGTCCCTTTAATTTTCAATAACACAAAAACCATATCCCCATTGTTAATATATTCGTTCAATTTTTATCAATTCAAATTATTAATAAACTATAGCTTAAGAAAAATAAAATTAGACTGAAGATTGAGGTTTTTCTTCAACTGAAACTATTCTTTGTAAAAGATTAAACTGCTGTATAATGCACAATTGATTATAATTTACTTGTTTTCATATCATAATTATTACTACTATCGTCTTAATAAAATAACTATTGGTATTGCTATCATTTGGGAAACATTAAATGAGTTCAGAAAAATCCCTTATATATATTAGATTAATTAAAAGATTAAGCTTTTACTTTTATAAAAAATCAGAAAATTATCTTCTATGTATACTAATCATTTATTCTCATACTTAGCTTTAAAAGGAAAAATAATCGCCTTAATTCTCTTTTTTACGATTTTATTTCTAAAACAACAGATCTCTGAATCTGGAAGATTACACAAAGGTGACATTATCTTTAAAATGTAAACTTTGTAATATCAAGAAGTAAATATTTGTACAGATAAGGTTAAATTAAAATATTAATTTGGCACATAATAAATATCTAGTACTTTTTTCTTTGTGACCAGAATCAATCCATGGTTTCCAGAACATTGTGAAATATTCCAATTTCTTAAAACACTTTCCGAGAAACAATCACTTTTATCACGGTCTCTGGGACAATTTCCCATGGTTCTGATCACAAAAATTGAATAGAATAGAATACTAAATAAAACTACTCGTTAATAGAGGAAACGACAACAATGCCAATCATAAGTCTCTGGCGATAGTCTAAGATATCACAATCATCATTACAAAAACATGGAGTGGATGATGGAATATTATGGATTAAGATTTCATTAACTTTCTTTTCTAAAAAAATATTAATTTAAAAATTATTGCGTTATTGATTTACTTGTGTCATAGGATAAAACTTCCTCCGGATCACAAAAAAGTGAATCTTGATCAACGTTTAGCTTGCAAAATTCTCTATTTGTTAAAGGATTTTTAATATCCTCTGGTCTCCAGGAATGGGTTATAGATTTATTTATCAAGAACAGATTTAAGAAAAGTAAAACTAATATCATCTAAAATAATTAAAAATATAATAATAATAATAATTAAATGCGGAATATAAACATATGAGAAATTACGTAACTAATAATATTAATTAATTTGAAAAATAAAAATAATTAGAATATTTACATCAATTTAAAAAATTATAAGAAAATTAAATAAACAAAGATTTTAATTATAATTTTTAATCTTTAAAATGTTTGATATTAAATCGAGCTGTTGATACGGAAATTACATAAAATTTTTTTCTTAATCTTATTAATATTATTAATCTTATTAATTAAAAAACAGATAATAATTGTGACAAAAAAATCTTTTTTAAATTTTTGTGAAAAGAAAAAAAATTCAAATTTCTCTTAAAAATATGAAAAACTGAATGCTAGGCATACATATACTTCAAAAAAACTCTAACATTTACATATCAATAAGTTCTGGTATGTTTTAGTAATTAAATATCATCTAATTTCCTACCCATTTCATTGTTGAACATTAAAAAAAGTATATTAAACTTCATTTTTTATAATAATGATACCTAAGGCTACACATGTTTTTTGACATTAAAATTGTTGATAAATAAAAAAAATAATATATTTAAGTTAAGAATTTTGAAATTTGATTTGAAAATTAATGCATTAAACAATAAATTTATTCTTTTACTAATGATTTTTAAAAAGATTTAAATCTTTTTAACAATAAAAAAATCCAAAACCAAAATGTACAATGACAAAAAAAAACTTTTTGACTAATTGAAAAAATCTCGTTTAACATTCGGAAAATTTTTATAAAATAATATTCAAATTATTATATACTCCCATATAGAAAGAAATATTAATAAAACAAATAAAAACAAAGTTTTTGACAGTATTTATTAAAATACATAAAAACAGATAAAAATGGAATTTACAACACGATTAGCCATAAAATCTTGTCATCTCTACATCTAAATTTGTTCAGTTACAAATGAGAGCAATTGTTTTATCATCTTTTTTTTCTCATTCGACTCTACAACTTTAAACAAATTTTGAAGAGACTCCAATAGACTTTCAAATTTAACTGTCCCTGGAGTTTTTATTGGAGAAATTTTTATTTCTATCTCGCGTAGAAACTGTTGCTTTGTTTTTTCAGCAGAATCGCTTTTTTGGATATCTTCTTGAAGATATTTGTTAAGATCCATACAAATTTCATCGGGTGTCAAAGACATTAACTCTGAATCTCTACAATAAAATTGATAATTGTATCCGTAACACTATTTAAACAAAAAATAACCTTGTTGGAATTGGTGACATAAATTCAACACAACTTTTCATACCCTCTTCTGTTGTAATAGGAATGGCTGCTTGGCTCAGCAAATCAAGCGGAGTTTCTTTGAAGAAATCTTTCTCAGAATCATCAATAGGAACTTCTTTTGAAGAATCTTTTTCAGAATCATCCAATGGAAATTCTTTCAAAGTATTTTTTTCCGAATCATCCAGTGGAAATGAAAAAGAAACTCTAACGTCCTTTTTACGTTCAGACCAAAAATTACGAATAATACCCGTATGCTTTGGAGGTTCAGCTATTGAAATATATTTTTAAAAACTTACTCTATGTTTATCTCATCTTACCAGTAATATTTTTCGGTTTCGTGTCAGATTTTATGACCTTTGCTTGATTTTGAATAGCCAATTGCACAAGACGCTGAGTTCTCTGACTTGTAGAATTAGCTGCAACCAATGTAAATTAAGCACTTATTTAAATAAACTAAAAATTCACCAACCTAGAGGACTTCTGGTATAACCAGAATTTAAAGGAGAAAATGTCTTTTTCGGCCCAATAGGTAACTGACTAAAACGAGTGGGGATTGGAGATCTATGATAATTATCATCCCTTTCTCTGATAACAGATGACTGGTTAGTATTGAATGTATGACTAAAACGATCCAATACAACTTTCGGGGATAAGTTGATATTTTTATCTTCGAATAAATTAAAAGTTGTTTTGTTTTCATTAGTGATTTCATTTAATTTTTGTGCACCACCGAAAATCTTTGGTTTTAAATTTTTAAATTCATTTTCTTTATTTTCATTAATTGAATCGGTTTTAGTAATTAACAAGGATTCATCATCGCCTATTTTAGATTTAATACTCCCTTCTGCTTTACTTTGTTGTTCTAATTGTGAATTAAAACTACTTTGCTGAATTTCAACCTCATCAATATTAACATCAGTCGATTCAGATTCTTTAATATGTGATTCTGTGTCTATTAAGATAATATGACTCGAGTTTGTAGTTATTTCAGAACTTAATATTGGTTTATCTAAATCAATTCCACATATTATATCTCTGTCACAATTATTCTCCAATTCAATTGGTCCAACGCCAAAGGTTTCCTTTTCCTTTATATTATTAATTTTAACTGACGAAATGTCAATTAAGTTAGGTTGATTTGTGCTCACTTCTATTTCAGATATTAAATTCTTCAAATTTGAATCAGCCTTATCATTGAATTCTTGATTGACATTGATATCTTGCACGATTGTTTCCTAAAAACGCAATAAATGTGATAGAATGAAAATAAAAATCAATACCTCTAAGTTATCTTCTATAATATCAATATCAGCACATGCACAGCAACTATCCAATGAAATAGTTGTGGCTATTGATTCCTGAGTATTCAAACGCAACTTTGGTACGAATTCTATCTCATTAGCCAAATCAGGCTTATATTGTTGTCTAAAGACAATAATAAATTTTTTAAAAAGGTTATTTAATAAATATAAAAATACTCTTTTTCTAAAAATTTTTCTTTCTGATGTTCTGTCAAGCGAATACGTTTGTCTTTTACAGGTTCAATAACAACATACTAACAGTTTAAAAAATAAAAAGATTTTCAACAAAAAACACAAAACTCACATCAGCATCACTGGATTTTCTCGAAAATTCAAAAAACGACCGTTTCCTATTCACTCTCGTTGCCCTTCCCGGTATTGGTGACGAAAATTGTTTCGATTTCGAGTCATCTTTTTTCGGTGTACATATCTTTTTAGTAGTATCAATTAATTTAGTAGGTGTCGAATTTGAGATTTTTGAGGAAGATTTGTCATCATTGTTCTCCAAAACGGTATCTTTTGTATTTATCTTTTCGGCTTCTTTATTGTCATTATGGAACTTATGAAGCATACTACCAAAGACAAATTTATTCACCTTCTCATCCTCAGTATCCGTACTATCCTAGAACATATTGATCACATTTTAATAACTCGGAATCATGTATCACTTTATGAATCAATTCCACTGGTTCATCCAGTTCTTTCCGTTTCAACAACAAAGACTTTGGGATATTAATATTCTTTTTTTTTAACTTAAGATCGTTTACAACTTTCACCAAATTTTCCGGATAATTACATTTATCAGCTCCTTCACTTTTCACCATGTAATTCCATAAATTGATCACACTATGCATCGTACTTCTTGTAATTACACCAGTGTCGAACGATAAAAGGTGAACGAGCATAGGTGAAATCTTTTCTACAATTTCTGATGACATGTTTTTCTTTAAACATGTAGCTTGGAAGCGATTAAAAAACTGTGTGATAAATTTATCAATCTAGAATTATTTATTTAGAATTAAAATAAGTTTTAATTCTTACATAGTCAAAGTTTTCATCATAATTATTCCTTGAACGACTCAAACGAGTGTTATAGTCAACTTTGGTTTTGACCTTCATTATTGATGATGATAATGAAATGAAATTATTCTCCACTATATCTATAATTTTGAAGAAATCTTCAACATTCTGGTCAAGTTTCTGCAACAAAAGTACATAATAGACAACTACCCAAAATTATAACTATTACAGAAATTAGGATATTGACAATCGATAAGGTGAGATCTAAATTTGATTCCAAATTACAAATGGATTTATCTAAGGTAGGGATCTTCACTCGAACCCATTTACTGTTCGGAACCAGAGACAATTCATTTAAAATAGACAGTCCGTTGAATTGATTCTAAAATATAAATCCTTAATTTTTTAAAAAATTCACTCAAATTAATTACTTTAAAGCTCAATTTTATATTATCAGTAGAGAGCATAGGAAAAAATTGACAAACACTTTTAAGCAAACTCCAAAGTGGATTTTCTTAAACAAAAATTGCTTAAGTATGAAATCGAATATTATTTTACTTTCATTCTTCTCAGAATCAAACCTTTCATCTATTCGCAACGCAATTAGTTTAATGCACCGAAGAATCATGTTAATTATCAATGTCTGAACTCATGTTAATTTTATCATTTCGCATAGAATATCCTTACATATTTCGAAGACATAATCATTTCTTTTTTTTTTAATCGCGACAACATCCGTCTCAACAATTTGAATATTGAACTACACCATGAAACAGTAGAGAATTCCGGAACCAGTTGAGATTTTGTCACGACATCAATATATATATGCTCCCAAGCCTTCCAAATTTCAACATAGTCGGATTTTGTCTGATATAGACCAATAAGACATAGAGACGTAAATTAATAAGTGTTACCAAAGTTTCATAATTCAATTCCAACATGATAACTATTGGAGCGATCAAATAGTCAATAAATGGTGATAATTTTATCTCAATCTCTTCAGTACAATAAACTGTAAAGCTGTCATTGTAGAGTATTCGGGCCAATTTTTCAGTCAAATAAAACCAACATTGAAAATTAACAATTCCAACTTCTTTGGACATGTTAACTTTGGAATCTTTTTTCAATTTGATTAGTAACTATTTTAAAATATTTAATACCTTTATCCGACCATCCAGTGAACCAGTGTTTGTTTATTTCATTCAAATTTTGAGACGTAATTACACTGAATCCATGGTTCTTGTAAAAAGTAATGTCGATGATTTGCTTAGCAGTTTTTAGCCACTCTTCATATAGAGTCGGGTGATCAATACTCACATCAGTTGACATAGTGAATTGATTCATATCAAATAAATGTTCGCACAAAATTTTTAACAAAAAATTACGATCAGTCTAATAACAGAATATTCAATAATATAAAACCAAATTTAAAATTACAGAAATCCAAACCATTTGGCGATTCAGTAGATCAAGATTATCGATAATAATTTTCATCACTTTCTGTATTATAAGTATTTTTTTAATTAACCAATCAAAATATGAAAATAAGTACTAAATTATCATTAAGCGATTGAATGGGTGATCTTTCTGACTTATCTTCTAGTTTTCTTTTTACAAAGAGTATTTGATATATTATAAAAATATATATCTGGACATTGTTTGTTTTCCCCGTATTATCGACACACGTATCCTTTAAAAAATAATTAAAATATTAGAGAGAAGAATGACTTATATAAAATAAATTTATTTAAGTTAAATGTATAAGATAAATAATATATTCTTTTATCCAGTGTTATTATTGCTAAGCACTCGACTGAGAATACCAAATCAAAATATGTAGTGTCCAGAGAAATAAAAATTACTTGTTTATTTTGACATCTGGACATAAAACTATTCGTAAGACATTTAATAATCAATTCCCAAACATCGGAAGACGTTTTGGTGATGTGTAAAGGCAGTAGTTGAGACCAATAACTGAAACTAATGAGTAAATAGTTCAAATTTTCTTCTGTAAAGAGGATATCTAAAAAAGGCTCCCAATGATCAATAGTTCCAAATTTCGAAGATTTCTGAAATTCGCTGACTAATGGACAGTTTCCAACTAGAGAAAGAAGCTGAGACATGACATGATTGCATAACAATCCAAGATCAGAGTAATTATTAAAGCAATTGTGCTTCGAAACTCTGTAAGGATATTTTTCGTCTAAAAATTCGACGATAAGTATACATAACTTGAAACTGATAATAAAATACTCACCAGAAAAAGATATATATTTACCGAACATGTTGGCCAAAAATGGAATAACACACTACATGAACAACATTATATAATTTTTAATTAACAAAAGTTACCGATGAAAAAAGATCTGTACACAAAAAATGTCCATCTATTGAACAAATAAATTTCCACCAGAAATGTAATCTGCATATTGCATGGCACTCATTTCGCACAACCACCTTGATAATATTTAATATGTGTATCACAACCGATTTGTCTTTGATTTTGCATTCCATTTGACAATTATACTTTGTCAAGATCAGGTCGGCATATTCAAACAATTGAAATACATATGCATTCGCAAATGGAGCTAACAATAACTCGTAAATACTTATAATTCCGGACAAGAATACATTTTTGTCTTTTATTTCCTAGAAACATTAAGAAAAATGATTTTAAAGAGATATAAGAAAAATTCATAAAAGGGCGATATTAAGATTGATTTAATTTTATGTAATTTTGAAAAGTAGGAATATTATTTACATATTATTATAAGTTTTAAACTACAAAACCTTCAAAATTAAAAAGATTTTGATGTAAGAAGCTAATTTTACAAATGTCAGCATTTAATTCATAAATAATTTCAATAATTATAATTTTTAAATAAATTATAACCTTACTTTTTCACACAAAATCCAAAATTTTGAGAATATATAGATATATTCGTTTGGGTGATGTTGAAAATTTTTTTGAAAATTTGTAAATAAAACCTAAATTCTTAATAAAATAGTTTAAGAAGAAAATAATTTCTCACGATAATTGTATCTGGGTTTATTAATGATTTCTTTAAATAACTAGAACTCATTGGCAGGAGACCATATAAATAGTCGATATATTTCATTATATCATTGGCATGATTTATAAGAGAGTTATTTTTAATCATTTCTATTACAAAATTGCAACCCCAATCAATAAATTGTTCAGCTATTTGTAAAAAATTCTCAGTTTCTCTATTAAATGTGATTAAAATTTTATGATGATCAGTCACTTGAATTTACGGTAGATGTTCGGACATAATCAATTTATTGACTAAAGAAAATTCTGCGGTAGCTGATTCTATATCATTTAAATCTGAGGGATTGAGCCTTTCTATACGGCTACATACTCCGTTATCTTTATTAAATAACAAGTAGTCGATTGCTTCAACATCATATAAATTATTTGAATTCATCTGAAATGATTTTCAAAAAATAGAAAATTCAGAATATATACTTAATTAAAGTGAAATAAATTTAAAATTATAAATCTTTTAAACAATATATTTAAACAAAGAAATTAAAAATAATATTAATTATCTTTATGATTTTTATTATATTTTTGTTATATTTTTGTTATATTTATGATTGTCAAAATTTACCGAATGTAAAATTTTTATTTATTAAAATATTATTTTGATATTGTTGTTTTTAATTTGTTCCTGATAATATGATTATTATAAAAATTAATGTTGATTACTTAGATATGAAAATTTTAAAAATTTTTAAATAGTTATTGTTTTTATTATTAATTATTATTAAAACTTCATCATTCGCATGTAGTTTTTTTTGTTTTTTTTAATTTTATGGTAATCGATATTCAAATAACCAAGTAAATAAAATTGCAAAATATCAAATTAAAAAAGTTTTTTTGCTGTGAATTATGAATCTGTCAACTGATTTTTTCTAATTCATAATCAGAAAGACGAAAGCTAAAAAATTTTAAAGCTATTGGTGATTAGTGCAATCTCCTATACGAAGCAAATATAAATATATTAAAGGAGCAAAAATCTAAATAATTTTTATAGCATGAAGGTACAACCACGATGACCCCCCAGTGGACTGCATGCTTGGTGGAATAACTCTGGAATCTGTTCGTATGAAAGCCCTATCAGTATACAGTCGTGTAGTCAAGATGCTCATGGTTCCTTGTCTTCCCTGTACCACCAGAATTTTTTTTGATAATGTACTTTTATGAGAACTAAAACTTCGATTCGTATGTTCAATTTCACTACGATACAATCTCAATGATCACTAACGTTTAAATACATTCACTTTATACTGTTGCTTTACTAAATAAATATTATGCCCACTTAATTCTGTTGGGTTAGCCAAGGACACATTCCTTTATTTAAACCATTTTATAAATTATTAAAAGACCTCAAAAGAGATAAATTGAATATTAATAATAATACAACTAAAAATAATAATTAATTATAAAATATTAAGTTAATTAAAAGGATATTAATGTTACTATTATACCTAGACGTAGTAACGTGTGCTCTTGACTCCTCACTTTTATAAATCGTTGTGTTCGTAACTTCTTTCAACCTTTTCAAATCAAAACACCCACCACAATACCGTAACCACAGCCTCAAAACTGAATCAAACTTCTACAATAAAAAACTTTATTTGAACAAAAAACAATCACACTGGAAAATAATGACCACAAAGACAATCCACTTCTTTAAATCACTTATAATGACAATGTCACCAAGAATAATGATAAATCAATAAAATAAAATAAAAATAAATACTGTTACTATTATAATAAAAGAGAAGACAAAGATGATCACAGAAGAAATAGTCAGGAGTAAAAACAAAATGGTCTCATCAAGAACGACAAGGGGTCCCCGGGTACCCAAAGAGATATGGTTTTGTTCCCCCATCACCATTTTCTCCTATTATTATTATTATTATTATTATTATTATTATTATTATTATTATTAT
>JBBMKC010246757.1:0-10567 GCA_037834085.1 Bipalium vagum
ATATTTTATATTTTATATTTTATATTTTATATTTTATATTTTATATTTTATATTTTATATTTTATATTTTATATTTGATATTTTATATTTTAAGATGAAAATTTAATTTACAACAATATTAATCGTCTTCATCAACATGGAGATAAATAATTGTACTTACTTATTTATTTACTATTAAAAAAATTTAATTTTTTTAATCAAAATAAAATAATACAATTTCTATAAAAAGATATAAAAAATATCTGTAAAATGAATATTTTTCGTTCTAAATTGATTCTTTCAATTTACGATGTTTAAAAAATGTTTTTCAGAGTTCCAATAATTAACAAAAATAATAGTCAACCGTTTTTCATAATAATTATAATGTTTATGTAATTATTTTTCTAAACATTAGAGTTGACAATAGCCTTGATTTTTAATTGTTTTTTTCAACGTTAGGAAACTGTTAAAGTTTCTTCAATCTATCAATCACTTTTCTTTTCCTACAATTTTTGCATTTGATTTTTTTGAAAATTGTATTTTGTTTAAAGCTAAGGTAGTTGTATTATTATTATTATTATTATTATTATTATTATTATTATTATTATTATTATTATTATTACATTATATTATATATTATATTATATTACACACCTGGATAAAAAATGGGCTTTATATATGTGTGTGTGATATATCAATTTATATCATATATTACAACATTTATTTTAACAATTTTACAAAAATTTTCAAAAAATATATCATTAACTAAATAAAAAATATTAATACGGGATATATTTCCATGTGGACAATTTAAGCAACTTGAGCCGTTTGGGTAAGCTATATGATAGTCTCTGACAATGTTCTGTATTAATGATTATCCATTCTTTCTTGACTGCTTTCCACAGTTGGTCAGGAGTATTGAAATTTTTCCCGGCTAGTTTTGCCTTTATGTATGCTCATATTCAATGGGATTAAAATCTGGCGATTGTCTAGGTCAAAACATAACCGGTACACCTTTTTTCTTCAACCATGCTTTTGTTGTTTTTGCCATGTGCGCCGGTGCATTGTCCTGTTGGAAAATAACATATTGTCTTCCATTTTCCGTGCATAACGTCTCGGTGCTTGATAGCAATCCAATATCTAATATCCTTTGGTACTCTTTGGTACTCTTTGGCATTAATTGACCCAGTACATCGTATAAGCTCTTTATTTTGTGTAAGCCTCATTTTTTTTGACCATCTGTGTAAATAACATTACATTATTATATATTTTAGTTCAATGTATTTTATTTTTGTAATTATTTAAATTATTTTTTATTTTAACATATCATATTTTTAATTAATAGTACAATTAAAAAATTTTGCTTAATATTATAAAAACAAAATATTAAATAAAAAAATTTACAAAACTTTTTAAAAAATTTTTAATAAAAAAAATAACAAACTCGGAAAACGAATTATAAAAAAAATAATATTTCGTTGAAAAAGGACAATTTAATTTACAAATATTAATAAATAAAATAATAATCAACCAGCGCAGCTTTGATATGAAGCAAAACCACAATTGAATTATTTTTATTTAACATTTAACAATTTTTTCTGTTATTATTTCGAGCAGAATTTAATTCCAACAAAAATTATTTTATTTTTTTTCGAAAAAAATTCTGAATTTTTTCATTTAATTTAATACTTTTTATTGATAATTCCCATTATACGTAAAAAAATCATTCGTCATTAAATTGATTGCCTAATCCAACTTGACAATAAATCAATTATATTAATAAATGATTTTTAAAAAGTTATTATTTTATCAGTTAAATTGTTTTAATTACGTAATTTTTTTGTGAATTAAATTGTTCTTAGAAAAACGTGAAATGCGGTTTTCATTGAATCTTTTTGTTATTATTTTTTAAAATATATAAAAATATTATTTAAATTTTTAAATAATTTTTGGATCAGAATTCAATTTATAATATTAAAGTAAAAGGCTTTGTAATTTAATTAATAATTTAATTAAGTTAAGTTTTTTATAGTTTTCAATCATTGTGTTAAGTGTATTGTTAAAATTCTGTTAATTATTAATATTTACAAATCAATATTTAAAAATTAGAGTGAAAAAAGTAGGAAAAAAATTCATTTTATCATTTTTGAAATTAACAAATAAAAATATATAATAATAAATCACAATGTTTAATTAGTAATTTTTAATTTATTTTATATTTTTTATTTATATTTTTTATTTTATTTATATTTTTTATTTTATTTATATTTTTCATTTTATTTATATTTTTCATTTTATTTATATTTAAATTGCTTTATTGAATTTTAAAAACCGATTTTCGGAGAGTTGAAGATTATAAAAGAATTGGTATTAAAAATATAAATAAAGGTAAAACAATGTGATTGGTTGAAATAACAGGGAGATTGTGTGCTCCATTTTGTTCCCAACACCACCAAGTTTTCAAGCTGAAATATCAATCCTAAAGGTGGGTGAACTCCGACGTTGCACTGCGCTCTTTAATGTTAAATATTTGTAATTCATGATCAATTTTCACTCAAAATATCATATTCCAAAGGAATATAAGGTGAGAAAGAAATCTTTTCCGGATTATTTTATTAAGATTATTATTGGACAATTATCAAAAAATAAATAATAATCCTAAATCAATTTTCTCGAGATAAATTTCCCGAGAAGATGTTTTTGAGAAATTATTTCGACTATAAGTATAAATAAGTTTCACTAAGCTGAACAGTAACAACATTAAATAGGGGTCGAATCCCAAAAGGAAAGGTGGAGGAAGATATTAAGCTGCTTAATTATAAAGAACCATTTTAATACAACGAAAAAGTAATATATTTAAGTAAATAAAATAAAAATATGTAATTTTTATAAATTATATAAATAATAATAACTTTACAAAATTTTATAGATAGTATTTATATAATAACAAGTTAACTTGTTTAATACAGTGGACGAAATGATTTCCTTAGATAAAACGAAAACAAATGAGACCTTTGTAATTCAACCGTTATCAAAAATAGAATATCAATATTTAAAAATAAAATTCCGATAAAGAATTAAATAATATAACAATTAAGGTTATTTATGCTTATCTGTTTAAAAATATGACTCAGATTTGGTGCGAAATTAAATTAAATCAAATTATATATTGTTATATTTTAAAGAGAGAAACTTTCTTTCTTTTTATAGCTTGAATTTAAATTGGTAAGGTTATTGTTTCTAGATTACTTAGCTCGATAATTTGAAAACATAATTTCATTATATGGGAAAAGGAAAACGGCTCACATTAACAGAAAAGTCAAAAATTGATTCCTTAAAAGATGCAGGGTGGTCGAATGGGAGGGTTGCTCTTTATCTGAAAAGGTCTCACTTTGTCGTAAATAATTATTGCAAGGAAAAATAAAATTATGGTAAATATGTAAATGTAGTGGAAAGAAATAAGATAAATATTTTAAATATTATGAACGCCTTTTAGCAAACAATTCTGAAAGTACAAATTGTTATTTTAAAATGCAATTTTGAAACATGCTTCGATTTTTTCTTTCATATTAATATTTTACTCAATTATCTGCAATTGATATCACATTCATGGTTCTATTTTATTTTAATTGGATAAAAAGATATAAACATTTTTCAAAATAACCATTTTTGTTAAAATTAAAAAAAATCTCTTTTAAAAAAAATAAAATTGTCGATAGTTAAAATTCATCAAAAGAATTATAATCTTTCTTAAAATAAAATATGTCTTAATTTAATTAGCCCAAGATACACACATATATTGAAAAAATGTACTTTTTTTTAAAAAAATAAATAATATTTTTAAAAAATAATAAAAAATAAATTAGCAATTGAGAAATTTACCGATTTATTTATTGAAAATTATATATCAATAATAAATATTTAAAATCGATTTAATTCTAATAAATTGTCCATTTCGATAGTCGGCCATACTTGAATTATTTAATATTTTTAAATAATTAAATTCCGGTCGATTTTTATTTTACGAAAATAATGGTATTTTTTGAAAATTTTGCCAATTTGAAGGACCGGGGGAAGGAGATTCGTTCAAAGAACGAAAGAAGACTGAGAAGAAAGTAACCAAATTTATTTAATTTTCATTTATTTGAGAATTTTGATCGATTTAATCAACAGAATTTCACTTTTAAATATTTTATTTTCTTTGATGAGATCGAATTTCTAATTATTATTTGAGATTTAATCTATATTTATTTCCACAGAGAAAAAATACTTTGTCAGATCTCTATTGAAATTCAATTTAATCTCAAAAAATAAATTAAAAAATTATATATATATACACATAAATATATATATATATAACGTTCTCTTCTACAGAATGCAGCTCTAAAATGTATTAGTGTTTTTCAAACAAATAATTTGTTTTAATTGCATAAATTACATGAAGAAAGAAATTCTGAGTAAATCGAAAAATTATCAAAAGTTGAATGAACAGAGCTAATATCGAATTCCATGTGAATATTATTATGATAATCGATAAAAATTTATTTATAACGAGTTTTGAGTGCAAAGGTTCGTGAAGATTTTACAAAACAAGTAGAAGAGCTCATCGAAAAAATGTCACGTGCTCAGATCGAATTGGAATGCGGACGGTGTGCTCGACCGACTTTCTCCGGATTTCATCGACTCCAACTACTGCTGCGTTCTTTTTACGACGGAAGGCAAAGAATCAAGAGTTCTATCTTTTTCATGGTAATTCCGGCTTACACAGCTTATCAAACTCTGGCTGTGGTAGCTGGAAAAACTTTGTACTTGTTTTACACTCAATATGTAACCATGATTATGGCTCCAAATAATTTATTTTTGTTTAATCACTTGAGAAAATATTTTTAAAGACAAAATAGAGCCCGAAGAGGATCTCATAAGACTAACAAAAGATTTTTTCAATGTAAAATATGCATATTTCTTGGAAAATGGTGTCTTTTCATGAAAAAATCGATGAAAGATAAAAAAAACCTGGAATCAGATGGTGATTATATAGCAAAATGATTCAGTGTTTACCTATATAGTTCATTTGTTGTAAATAAAAAGTTTCGCTTTGGTTTCATTCATCTTTCTGTACGAGTCTGAGGAATTTTTATCCACACAGCATGTATATATATATAATAATTATAATTATAATAATTTACTAAAATATAATAATATAATATAATACTACCCAAAGAGAAATATATATATTTTTCAAAAATGAGTTTTATTCAGTACAATAATTATTACAATTGGAACGGATTTTTTAATAAATATTTTTAACATTTATTGTTTTTGTGATAATCGAATTTCCTTTTTAATTATATAATATAATTAATAGATGAAAACCGTTCATAAATTCGTTTAATATGAGCAGCGTATAATGAATTGAGGTCGGAAAATTAAAATCAAAGAATAATCAATTTTTAAATATAAAATAGTTAAAAATAAATAATACTGATTTTATTGATCATGTTTTATTGTTTTTATTTTATTTTATAAAAATTATTATTCGATAAATATTTAACTTTGTGAGGTACTTTTCAATATGAAATTAAAATAACAATGTGCTTTTTAATAATAAATGTACACAAAACAATATAAATTTAATAATAATAATACTAATAATAATAATAATAATAATAATAATAATAATAATAATAATAATATGAATATGAATATGAATAATATATATTGATAAATAAACAGTATGATTTATTCTAAAATAAACTTAATAAATTATTTTCCTATATTTATAGATCTGAAAATGTAACTAAGAATTATTTAGAAGACTAGACTACCGTTTCCATCGATGTCGAAAGGAGCGTCAATGGGAGACAGTATTTTATAGTCACATATCGAATTTCCAGCACTCTTCCCCAACTCGTAGGCCTTCAGCTGTACGACCTCCGAGCCGGGTACAATGTCACTCTTCACTTCAGCGTTGTAGATCGGTTTTGACCATATTGGCTTTTCACATTTCACTTTCTAAAAGTTTGGGGAATAACCCATCGATATACACAATTGTGGATATTCAAATTACTGTGAGAATAATTTTCAGCTCTTTTGAAAAAACGTCCTTGTTGCAAGCTTTGGCTCTTATGTAGAACTCGTAGTGATCCAAGTGAATAGTTCCGGTGATCTCCAAATTGCCGATTCCTTCTGATGATGATTTTATATTCACTAGAAATGGTAACTCGTTGCCATTTTTACTGGTCAAAATAAAGTTACAAAGTTTCAGATCTAGAACGTGCTTTGTCAATAGAGGACATTAAAGATTGGTTATTACCGTTTGTCTTCAATTTAATGTCCGGAGAGATTGTAATGAAGTTCGGATTTTCATAAATCAAGCCCGTAAAATGATCAGCATTTGATATATCCCACTCGAAGGATGTATTTTCAGACAGACATGAATGGCCTACGTAAATTATAACATAAAAAGGGGTGTAATATGGACAAAAGTCAGCTTACAATAGAGAAATATTAACGTCAAACTTAAATGAAAACCATTCATTAGTTTCAGTTAAAAATTTGGATTACTATCAAAATAATGTTAATGGAATTGATAAATTTAAACACAGAAGTTAATATTTTAAAACATCAATTTAAAAAATTTACTTCCGTGTACACAAGATTTCTTAGCTTTAGTCATTTTATTTCTTTTTCTTTAAATATATAAATTATAAAATCATAATAAATAATAAATTTATCAAAAAAATTATATATATAACTTTTTTTAAAAATACTTTTTAGTTTGAAAACAAAATCTGTTTAAATATTTATTATTATTATAAAAAATTTTTCAATCTTTTCATTAATTCGTGATCACTTGGTGATTAAAATTTTTAATTACCAAAATATTAACAAATAAAAATTAGTTAAATTAACTTTAATTTAACTATTGGAATTTTAAATGTGCAATGCCTTTTGTGATGATCTAATTAAAATTTTATTTAATTAATCAATTACTTGACCACATAATCTCTAGCACAAAATTCATAGAATATATATGAAATATGATGAACAAATCTACACTTAAACGAAAAGTTCTAAAACTAAAGTGAAGCAAAAGTTCGTGATCAAAATATTCTTATAAAGAAATTTTCATTTCAAATAAGGCTTTATCGTTATTTTCAAAAATTAATAGATCGATTTTATCTTTAAATTGTATAATTTAATCTATTTATCATTTGTTTAAATATTAAAATACTGACTGTAAGTTTATAGTATAGTGTAGTGTCGTATATTGTTGATTACAGTGAACGATAGCCGCCTAAATTGGTAAGATCATCCGCTGGTTAAGAAAATTTTTACGAAATGAAAACTTAAGATTTTCATCCTTGACTTTCAAAATTTAATTTTTATAAAAAACTTACATTATCTGAAAATTATTTTTTCGAATTTATATGTTTTACTTTTATCCAATAATATACATGTGTTCTTTTTATTCTTCATACTCTAATGATAAACTGGTAGAATAACACCTAGAATATTCATTCATATTCGAAGACTAAATACAGGTCTTGTGTTCATATACATTTTCCGCGAATAAATAAATTTTTTAATGCCAAGAATCATATAAAAATACTTGAAAATAAATAATAATATTGAAAATAAAACGTATTAATTATACTACTAATAGATCGTGACAATAAAAGATGTCATCATTACCATAAAGCTCAATTGGGAGTAAATCTTTAACTTCAAAAAACTTAATTTTGAAATTGTCTCTCCATTTATTAGGTTGTCCGGAAATTCTTTACGGGTATTGTTAATAAACTTTTGGATGTATAAGTGCAATAAATACTTAATGTAATTTTGTATGATACAATTTATGTATTTTTATCTATATTGTACAAAAATTTCAGTTTGTTTATATATATAAATTTTATATGGCGCATTTTTGAAAATGGAAAATTAAAATGAAAATTTTAGACATTGCATTTTTTTACTAAAAATCAAAACAGACACACGTCTAAAACTATGTAGAGTCTATGGAAAGGATTGAATAATATTACGCACTTTCCAGATTTAGATTAACAAATTTTGTTCCGGAAATTTTTTGATTCAAGATGCATCACGCTTTTGTAGGTGAGTTCAACTTCATGAAGACCAATTAAACGCAATTATTGAAAATCACTGACATTACAGTTCTTGAGATCGCAAAGAAGTTTGATTTGTCGAAAACAACTATTGATGATCATTTAAGAAGTCTGGAACATTTGGGTCCTATAAACTGGATGAAATTCAAATATTTGTGACCTGCTCCTCAAACGAAATTAAAGCAACCCATTTTTAAAAACCTAATAACCAATGACGAAAATGAATTTTATACAATAATGTCCAACACAAAAGATCATGGTCAAAGTCTGGCGAGACTAGTCAAAGAATATCAAAACTTGATACCTACCAAAAAGGTTATTTATTGCATTTGATTGGATTACAAGGTTATAATATACTTTGAGGTCTTACCATTTACAAAACAGTTGATTCAAATGTATCTTGACAGCAACTATCAAAGTAAAACATTTAGAATGCCTTTAACCATCCCATCAACAATACATAGATCGATTATACAGAGCTATGGATTATTAAGAGTGTTCATAATGACTTTCCTCCATATGATCCATTGGAATATGGCGATGATGACTTCATTTCAAAAAATTAATACGAAAATTCAGAGTCAGATGATAGTGACTCTTTAGACGAGCCAGTACGGAATTTGACCTTCGAAAATAAAGATATAACTCCATATAATGCATATTTCTAAATCCAGAAGTTAGAAAAATTTTAACTGAAAAATATATCATCAAGGAGTACTAGTTTATCTTTGTTGAACAATCTTGGTTGTTTCTCTGAAAGATTCTTCGTCATTTATTCAAATTAATTACAATAGACTTCAGATGTACATTTTTCCATGAAGCAATGGTGTATCAACCCATGAATTGTCCATTAAACAGAAGCCATTAACTTCTTTTGGCGAATATCCGACTTTGGGCAATGTATGGGAGCTTTATTTACATCTAGTCATTGTGTGGATCGCTTACGATTGTCGTATAGGATCTACTTTTTATTACGTGTAACAATGCGATGCTAAAATGGATCATTCTTGTTCCGTAACAGCAGAGAAAGACAAGCATCAAAACGCTTGTTCATATGGATTTCCGTTAATTCATAAGAAATTCAACACTCGTTTCTTTTACTTTATTTATTTGCCATATATGGTCCAAAATGGTTTGAATTGAAACCTGAAATATTTCTGCTGATTTTGTGGTAAATTGGGATGTGCTTCTTTCCACCACAGTCTTCACTTTGTCATTATTTACATTAATTTCAGGTCTTCCTTGTGACAATTATCCAGGTCAAAATCACCAGGATTCAATTTTTTAAACCAACTATTGATAATGTTTTGGTTAGGCCCATTATCATCAAAGACGTATTTAATATTCCGGGTGGCTTGTGCCGTGCTAGATTCCCTGTGGAACACATATTCCATTGCAATGCGATTCCTCGATTTTTCCGTAGTCCGTAAACTAGTATGTGAATAAATGTAATTAATATCTTACTTTATTATTTAAAAGTATATATCTATGATAAAATATTAAAACAAGAACTATTAATTTACATTAAAAATTCGCAGAGATATTAAAGTTTAAAATTGTCATATTAAATTATGATTAAATGACATAATATATAAAAAGATTGTCATCAACATCGTAAAAAACAATTATATAAATGTCGCCAATTATAAAAATAGGGATGATATAATAAATATGTTTAGAAAATAATATCAATAGGCAGCTGAAAATTATAATTTTCCCTTTTAAAAAACTGAAAATTAGTTTATCATAACTTTATCCTTGACCCGATGAAACAGTTTCTGAAAGATTTTGTATTGTTGGCGCAACTCTTAACTAGCTCACCTGAAACACGATGAGGTTGCTGTGAGCCTATCTAAATGGCTTGTATCTCACCCTCTAACGAAAACACAAAAACAACTACTCTAAAAATTTTTTCAATAAATGAGGGTAAAACCCTTTCTAATTACAACAAACAAACTTCAACAATGGGCAGTGACACCAAATCAGCAAACTGCTCAGACAGTCTTTCAAATAATCTCAAACACCCTCTAATTAAAAAACGCTAAGGAAACCCTGGTCAGGTAAATAAAATTAGCAATAAAAACCATACCTGTTTTATTAGGCAATTTTTTGGATGAAAAATAATTATTTTTCGGTCGGTTATATACTATTTTACTATTCGTTTTAGTATTCTTTTTACTATTCTCTGATTGGCCAGTTAAGCTGTCAATCATGACTTACTTTCTAAATTAAATATTACTAAAAATAAAATAAATTTCTAAAAATTTTGAAAATTATAATTTTAGAAATACATGCTACTGCTTAAAAATCAGTAGTTGATTCTAAAAAATATTTAAATTAATTTTCTAAAAATTTATTTAATTAATTTTAAATTAATAATTAATAATTAAAATATACTGAGCGACACAATTTTTGGCACAGTAAGAAATGTCATTATAACTTCATGAATAATGTAAGTAATG
>JBBMKC010246768.1:0-20795 GCA_037834085.1 Bipalium vagum
ACGGAGCCCCATGCCATAAATCAGGATTGGTATCATCATTCTTGGATAAGTCAAAAATATGTGCAATTAGTGACTGGTCGGCTCAGTCACCATATCTAAATGTAATTGAGTCATTGTGGGCTGATCTGAAAGCCAGAGTTGCTAGCTGTAGACCTACCAATATTGAGGCACTTTGGAAGATTTCGGAGGAGCAGTGGGCAATGATTCCGTTTTTTAACATAAAAAAACCTGTATGAAAGCATGCCAAGAAGGATTGAGGAGGTAATAAAAATTAAAGGCATGAATAAGATATTAATTTATACCTGTTGAAGTTGACTTCCTATTGAAATGTGTAAAAAAGATGTAAATCTTAATAAAAAATGTATCTTTGTCTTACAATCTTGTATTCAAAATAACTAAGAAAATCATCATCTTTATTATCAATTATTTAAATTTTAATTTCAGAAATATTTCTTGTAATTAAGATGATAAATTCAAAAATTTGGTCTCTTAATTATTCTTCTTCTTTTAACAGTATTTGACAGAAAATCACAAATACAATCGAACCTCTTTATAAAACCACCTCCATATAACTTTTAAATATATATAAATAGATTTTAACAAAAATACATCTATAGAAAGTCACTTCTCTACAACGCCAAATCTCTAACGTCAATTTTAGACCTTAAATTTTATATCATTTATTTTAAAATTACCTCAGTATAAATCAATTTAAACATTAAAAAATTGATTAAATAATGAAATAATAAATCATTAAGCGGCCATTTAAATGAAGCCTGATAAATCTAAATGATGCAAGCTAACAATACAAAAAAATAAATAAATGCTTAAATTTGAGGACCAGAATATTAGTCTAAGTGAACTAGAGAAATACCTCCAATACAAAAGCATGGATGACGGCCAATTTGGCTAATGAACAACCGATAGAAAGATCTTACTATTTGTTGATAATTGCAGTGATCAACTAACCAGTATACAATTGGGTAATATAGACTTGTGATTTTTTATGCCAAATACAATTAATGAAGCACAGCCAATGGATAAAGTAATTAAAAAATCACGACCTGCGTGTTACGAAATTTTCATAGTAGTATAAGGCGTAACAAAATAATTAAAATAAATTATTTACTTTAATGAAAACTCACAAGACTTGACCAAAATAAATAAACATTCATATAAACAGCTGGAATAAAAGACTGGAAGTAGTTCCAGAATTATAGACTTTTTCAATCAAGAAAATTTTATCTGAATTAATATATATAGATATAATATAATGACCACATATGTAGTCTTTTTCTAATACCCATTATTGTGTTTATCAGGTTATCAATATTTTCGATACTACTTGAGTTCTTCGAATAAATCACAATTGATAGTTTTTTTCACAATATTTCGAATATATTTTTCTTACATTAACCAACACTTAAACAAGTTATAATCAACACTGTCTGAAGCGTCTACCGGACATTTAAGCGTTTTGAAAGACTGAAAAGTTTCTGATATCAAAAAAGGAACAAGAAAAATTACAGATAGTTTTAATAAAAAAAGGTTTAATACAATGATTGAAAGTTTTTAAATAAAATTTTACTTTCGCTGTCTAATTCTCACTTTAGTAAAAATGATGTATGCCCAAAAACGACTGTATTTTTATTAAAAACTATTATCATTATGATTATCATTATGAATTTATAATTTAAATAATATTTTATTTTTAAATTTCAATTAATTTTATTCACACAGTTATGTGAACTCGAGTAAAATAAACAAAAAAATTAACTTTTAGTAAAATTAAGCCGATTGTAAAGTGTTAAGACTGTATATAAAAAAATTTTGCTTGCTTATCAAATTAAAAAACAATAATGAATTTAATATAAAAAAAATTAAGAAAAAAAATTTGAAATAAATACAAAGTTTATTTCAATTAAAACAAAAATTATCATTTAAAAACATTTATAAATTTGATAAAACTATGTACGCCGCCATAACATAAAAATGTTAGGCTCCTAAAACACAATGATCATATAAAAATTAGAAAAAACACTATTTCTGGATATTATTCAAGTAAGTCTACTTTCTTCATTTAACTGTTTTTCGTCGTAGCTTATAAATGCATAGGTTTAATAAAATCAAGGTACATTAGTAATATAAAAGATACATTATTGAAAAGAACTTGCTTCAAAAGTAGAAAGAAAAAGGTTTCGAGTGTATTAACTTTAAAGTAAAAATCCAGCACAATCCAAAAATAGCTATGCCATAACGATAACAACTGTGTTTAGTATGAAGATTTGACATCATCGTCACATTACCATTTGTGGTTTGTAGGATCTTCTTTCGCTTGAGCAACTGATGATCTATAATATAAAAACCATTTAATAATTTTAAAATAATGGAGTATATCTTTATTATATTTAGTAAAAAAAGTATTTATATATTACGTTTGTCCAGCGATAAAGGCATTATTTAATTTCGTTTCTGCTAGAATCATTTCAAATGTATCCAAACCTTTACATAATACTTTGAGTTTAAATAACTGTTAGCTGATTTAGAAATGATTTTAAAACTAAAAAATTTGGTAATTCTGTTACTTGAATTCAAACTTGGTCGCAAAGATACGGAAAAAAACTTGATAAAAAAATCTAGGTACGGGGTGATCAAACAAATCATAACGTATCACACTAAGATAGGATTTTGAGTCGACAATATCATATTTCAAGAAAATGGCGTGGATGTCCATATTTAATTGAAAAAGATTCAGGGAAAAGCATACAGAAAGTTGCGAAAGACAACCCAAGAACAGATCACACTATTAGTCATAAAGAAAAGAAAGGAGTCATTAAAGATTCATAAATATTCAAATAGACGCTTTTAGCAACCATTTTCATTCATTCCTAGAATACATGAATAATTTCTATCCTAATATAAAATCTACTATAAAAAGAAAATGAAAACAAATTATTATTTTTTGAAGATTAACTATATTTTAGACATTTTTTTACATTAATTAATTTTTATATATAATCATAATAAGATAAATTCTAAAAAAAATCATGAATGTAATATAATTATTAGATAATTGATTAGAATATTAAAATTGACTGAAGAAAATCGGAATGAAAAGATCGAAATACATAAAAAATAATCTATAAGATTAATTTAATATTTTCTCCAATCAAACACAGTTTACATTTTTATATCTCATATAAATCAGTTTCCTGTCTCATGTACAAAACCAAATATATTTACTAATAGTACAAAATTCCTTATGTGCATCTAAAAACTGATTAAAAAAGCATTTACTTT
The DNA here is from genome assembly GCA_037834085.1 of Bipalium vagum. Lineage (NCBI taxonomy): Eukaryota > Metazoa > Platyhelminthes > Tricladida > Geoplanidae > Bipalium > Bipalium vagum. Next base: position 3,301 of record JBBMKC010246768.1, read on the forward strand.
TTGACAAACGCTTTATCATATTATTTTTGTTTTATGTTAACAGATTCCAAGTAAATTCAATGGAATAACAGAGATAACAAAGAATTTAATTTAAAAATTCTTGCTATTTTATTTTTATTCAATTTAGTCAAGTTCAGCGCCATCCACATTAATTTTTATAAATATTTTATTTTTATTAATGATAACAAATAACAATAAAAACAACAAATAATAATAATTACATCATCAAAGGCTGGTAGTTTTTTGAGTTCGGATTTAGTACAAGGCGAAGCCGATATTGATCATTTTGATAATAGTTTTTGATAAATTTTCTTATTGTATCTAAATAAGAGAGATTTTCAGAATATTTAAAAATTATTACAATATTAGAAAATTTATTTAAAAATGACAATAAAATATAATTTTAATATTTTTTCACTTAATACTTATAATTTTATATTTTTTCCATCAATTAATATAATACTTTATGCAGAACGATAAAAGTCTGGAAGTATACTCTTAACAAAATTTTATTTTGATTTAAATATTTTTTGAGTTAATCTGAAATTTAATCTGTTATAAAAGTTATGTAAAACTTTCTAATTTCAATAATTAATTTATTTAACCAAAGAAAAAAATTCCAGATCAACATTTTGATGGCGAATCGTTGATATCAAGGTTTTCAGGTAATTAACAGATCCATAACCGCCAGCATTATAAGTTTCTCTATAAAACAAGAAAATTGTTCATAACTATAATAAGAAAGATTTAAAAAACTAAGACATTTTCATTTTTAGAGTTCAGATTAAGGAACTAAAAAAAGTTAAAAATCCTTAAAGGCCAGCATTTGAATGATAAAAAATCAGGAGGGAAAATGTATCTTTTATAAGCGTAGTAATAAAATCCATTAGAAAGTATTTTTTCGATGACAACTTACTTTCATTGAGCAAGCTTACAATAGACAAAATGATAATGTACTCTGCAGCTAACAAAAGGGATGCATAACCTCACGCATTCTAAAAAAGGACATCGTGGTTTTGGGTTGAATATCGTTTTCAGACAAACTATTACTTGTTTTCATCAAACAAAGCCACAAAATAATATAAGTCGATGTATTCTTGAATTTCTTGTGTTGTTCAGACTATGAGTCTTTCGTTAAGATTCTGGAAAAAACTCACAAGAACTTTTACAGTAATCATCAATTATTCTTCGACTACACCATATGAGATTCCTGAATACAAGGATGGAATTCCTTGAAGCGATTTTGTGAAGGTTTTAGAGAAAATTGACTAAAAATATTCCCGCTTAGATTGAACAATTTCCATAAAAAATCTTTTTTATCTCAAATACTCGCAAATTGAAGAACTATTGAAAATAATTTTCTAAATAACATTTTTTGTATTTCTTTATTTGGTTATACATTTTATTCTACATAAATATTTTGCTGATTTAAATTTTCAAGTTTCCAAACTTTTTAGCAATTATGAAAGCAAGTTTGCTTAGACTTTCAGTCATCGAGAGCTATAGATCAGTTCAGAAAAGACTGGCTTAGAGCATCCAAAAAAGATCGGTAATACAGTTTTCCAGAGCTTAATGGGTACTCTTCGACTAAAGATCAGAAAAATAACAAAAGAATTAAAATAGTAACCGATTATTTTTACATAGGTTATGTTTCAGTGTTAAGCTAACCTTATAAGTATTTTGGGCTTTTTCGTTGTGGTTCTAATTTTGTTATTTCCATACTTTTTGATAGTCTTCAATCAAAAAAGTGAAATTTATTTCTGTATACCTGAGAGAAATTACACAGACACCATGATATAACATATAAGAGTATTAACAGAGTTATTCAGGCTACGAATGACTGTCAATTAACACAACGTTCGCTAAAGCGAATCGTATAAAATTATTGATGATTTTTTTAGATAGGTTAACTTTGAGTTTCAATTGTGTTTCTCATTGGAAAACGTTTGCATTTTGAATTTCACTTTTGATCGAGAATAAATAATAAAATAATAACTTTGATGATGTGAAATATGAGCTTGAAATTCTTCAATATTCATTTGGTACTTTCTACATCATTTTCAAATTTCCTACGAAAACAGTGAAGTGTATAGATAAATTAATCGTGTTACTAAAAGGAAACGATTTTACAAATGGTGAAGATATTATATTTTGTTGAGAAATTTTTTAATAATTAAAAATAAAAGATTGACTTTTGATGAAATATGAAATTCTCAAAATGAAGAAAAATGAAAATCAATAAGAAATGAAATCAGAAATGTGTCTAACACTCCCTAAATTTCTTAAATTTCTACTTTTATATCGATTAAAAAAATAGTGTTTTATTTTAATTTGTGAGCTTTCCCTTATTTTAAATCATTTTGTTATAAATATTAATAAGATTATTATTTTTTGAGACATCAAAACAAATTCATAATTTAAAATAATCTTTTTTATCATTGAAAATTAATTGGAAAAGAAAAATCAATCATAGTATTTCTTGAAGCTGAATAACTTTAAAAGAACTTTTATTATTAAATATTAATTAATTCTCTTCCGTTTCAAGCGACTTCAGCAACATATATTAATCAAGTAGCCTCTTAGTCCTCTACATCTATTCTTAAAAGCCTCTCGCCTTCAAGATTCAAATATTGTAAACTAATAGCACGAATGATGATTGTTGAATAGTTTTCTTTAAAATTTCATTGTTATTTCCGATAGCTAGTGGCATTTTTAAATACATACATTTTGATTTTTAAATTTAGTATGTGAGGTTTATACTTATTCATCCTGTAGAAAAACACAAAAAAAACTTCACTGAAAAATAAATATTTATATTAGGTTGTTCGGAAAGTAATTGCGTTTTTTGAAAGTATATATTTTCTTCATATTTTAAGGCATTAAAAATACTTATATTATTTTCTCAAAGACCAGAATTGATTAACAGAAACGGTGTGGTATTCCAGCAGAATATTGCTCAACCTCACACAAGTTAGTACACTCGTCAGAAGGTGTTACAGCTTGGGTGGAATGTGTTGCCCCATCCACCATATTCACCAGATCTGGTACCATCTGATTATTACCTCTTTCGGTCCTTAAAAGTATTTTTAGATGGTAGAAGCTTCAGTTCCAATGAGGTCAAAAGTCACTTGGATCAGTTTTTCGCGAGTAAAGATGTAACCTTTTATGAACGTGGAATTCTGCAACTCTCATTAAGATGACAAAGGATGTTGGACCAAAACGGTCAATATGCAATTGATAAATAAATATATATTACCAAAAAATAATGCGACTTTGATTTTTATCACAAAAAAAACACAATTACTTTTCGAACAACCCAATATTATTAAATAAATTCTGATAAAGACATGAAATTTTTAAAAATTACATAACTATTCTGTATAAAATATTTCGCTTGTCCCAAATAATTGTATTATTATCCATAAGAATAAATATTCACCTTTAGCTTCTGACATTTTTGTAAAGGAATTATCTATACTTGACGATATGGGTTTGGGGCACTTTGGCTCTGAGTCATTGCAGAAAGTTCTGATTACTCCATCATCGGGTTTCAAAGCATCCTGGTGGTCGTGGCAGCAGGCACACATGCAAGAATGATATCTTAATCTGGCATCATCTAGATAGGAATGAGACAAAGCATCTTCGGCACTAATGCGAAAGTCCTGAAGTTTTATGTGACTTCGTATAAGAATTATTTCCTTTAATTTACTGGATTAAATTTTAACATGGAATCCAAAAGTCGCAAGGCTTCTTCTGTAACATTATTATTCCATTTAGCAATAACACCAAGATTAGCTTTCTTTTTCCTTTTGGACAAAACATAATACTTAGCATCTGGATGCGCTCGATTGAGATCACTTAGTGGAGGTGTTCCAACAATACTTAAAATAAGATCCAACTGCTCCAATGGTCCTTTGGCCTGCATATTAAGTTTTTTATTAAAAATTATAAATCAAAATTTTGATAAACTGTAATTTTTCAATTCATTCATTATTTGATTAATGTATTATAATAGTAATAAAATTATTTTTATTAATGGCACCAGGTTTGTATAAAAATGTGTTGAATAAATTATTTAAAAATTATCTATAAAAAAAGTATAAGTATTTGTTCATACCCCAGTGTACAATAGCCTACTTTACTCTATTATTTGAGTTTTTAGAGTAACATGAATTCAAATAATTATGTATAAATCAAATAATAATAATAAATCATATTAATCATTATATTTCGAAATAAACGTGAACTTTATTTATTATTTTCAGATTTTTTAATTTTTAAAAATATCTTTTTAATTTTATAAATGTCGAAGTTCTATAAAATCTTCATATAACATTTTTAATATAATTTTAGGATGAACTTATTTAAAATAACTGTATTATTTTCAAAATTAAGAAACATGTTTAAAAAAAGGAAAATAATAAATATCATATTTGAAATTTAAAATCATATATACTTATATTGATATTGTGAGTATTTAAACTGATTTCTAATTTATATATTATGCCTAATTTAAATTTTTAATTAATTTTAATATTTATTTAAATCAGTTTATATATTTCTTTTAAACTAATTTTTATTGAAATGGATAAGGACACTATATTAATTAAAAGGAATTGAAAATTTGTTTAAGTATTATTATTTTAAAAAGACATTCAAAAATATATCTTTAAAACTATGACTCATTTTGTTGATATTGCGGCTATAATAATAACTTTAGTAAACAGATTTTTCTGAAAAATTATATTATTAAAATTATATCAACAATATAAGCACAATAACATAAAATGTGGTTAAAATATATGGATAAAACTATTTTTTAAAAAATTAATTACCTTCAATATTATTACAATAATTTTTTATTTAAAAATCAAAATATCGAATAATTTATCAAAATTCTTATTGGTTAAAATTATACTTTTAATTAAAGCTGATTTATAAATTAAAAGAAATATTCTTTAAGAATTTTTGAAAATTATAAAAAGTAATATTATAACACATTATCTTCACGATTATTAATGTTTGAAAATAAATAAAAATAAAATATTCACAATAATAAACAACAAAATAAATCACTTGAAATAAAATTTTGCGGCAAAGTAATTCTGCAAATGTACATCCAATGCTCCACATATCAACAGCAAACGAATAATAATTAGATTCCATTAACAATTCAGGAGCTCTGTAATATTGGGTAACGACTTCTTGTGTAAGAGGAAAAATGCTTCTCTTATCCTCAATTCTAGCCAAACCGAAATCACAAATCTAAAAGAATGGTAAAATTGGTTGGTTTAAGAAAATTGATATTAACTAAAATTCTAATCATTTGCTTGGCGTATAATTCTTGAGTGCCTTAATCTTTAATTATTATGTATGTGTATTATTTTAGAAATTTGATTTTTTAAATTATTGATTTTTCCTTAAAGGCCTCGAAATATCTTAAAAACAAGATTAACTTTATCTCTATTTCGTTCTTTTTAAAAATACAGTCCACCATAAGTTAAATTTAAATATATTATTATCTTAAATTCTATGAAGACTACTAATCGAAGATTTCAGGTTATTATTATTATTATCTTTATAAAATTCAAACATCTTGATTATTATCACCATAAGCTTTGCAAACATCTGCCTGGGAAATCATTGCTATTTTCCCAAGCTTGATATCATATAGAAAAGTTGCACGAATTTTAAATTTTTGACTATCATATCTAAAATAAAGTTTATATAAAAATTAAGATCAATAGAGACTAGTATTACATAATTTTATCAAAAACTGCTTTTCATAAAGAAATACTGCTGACCATATAAAGTAAAACTGGTTGCATTACTTTTGCACTAGCATAATATTTAATTTACCTATTTAATGATAATCCTAGTAAAAACAATTCATCAAAATCAATCACATTTAATTATTAACTTATTATTTTTAATAAATTTAACGTTTTGTATAACGAAAAATAAGACTCGAAAAGTATATATTAAAGATTCACTTATATAAATATTATTAATTATAATATTTAAAATCAATTAATTAAATTATTGATTAACATTAATTTTATTAATAAAAATTAAAATACTTTAAGCAAACAATTAGAATTAACTAGCATGTTCCCAGGCTTGATATCCCGATGAATTATGTTGGCAGAATGTAAATATTTGACGCCTGAAATTTCAAAATGTATGATTTATAAAAAAAACTTCGTTCTACCTCTGAGAATTTGATAAAGGAAAATTTTTACATGGTCAACAGAAAGGGTCTGAGGAGAGACAATTATTTTGTGAAGATCGGTTTGCATGAAGTCACAAAGAATATAACTGGAAAAAGTAATTTAATAAATAAAATATAATATATGAAATACAATTAATTTTACATAAAATATTTATTCTATAATATCTAAAATATAAATTTTTATCATTACTTATTATTAATAAAACTAATTAAAGCTTTTCTGATGAATTCTAAGAACTTAAAATAAACAAATGAAGTTTTTCGCTTCCCATTAGTGTTTTTCTATTTCCCTTTGTGGATATTGAAAATCTTAGAATATTATCAAAATTGTCGAAAATAATAATTAAATGTTAAATTCCCGAAATATTCTAGGAGACATCTTAAAAATATTCTCGTATTTTCATTATCTATATCTAAAATATGATGTATATATCATTATATTTGATTTTTTGAAGTTAACTTCGTACATTTTGTATAAACTTGTTAATGATAATACTCTCCAAAGAATTTAGAGAGCATCTCGTTAGTACCAAAGAAGTGGATTTGCTGAACTGGTAAATTAGAAAATGCTTTTGATGTAATTTTTGACTAAATATTATTTATTTTTTCCAACGACTTGTCGATTATTAGATTTTTGATCTTGGTTATCATAACTCACTTAATGGAGAAATCATTTTTTTTAAAAAAAACTCCATTAAATGAAATTAAAAATCATTAAATAGGGACCAAAAACTCATCATCACCATAGGATTGTAAAAATAGACATTCTAATAAATAGAAAATTTTTCAATGCTTTTAAAAAAGTACTATTTACATTTTTAAAATGCCATTTTCTTAATTTTATTAAATGAATATTTAAATGAAAAAAATGGAAGATTTTTAATGCTTTCTGTTACGTATTTCTCCCAGAAAATTGAAAATATTAATAAATGTTAGATTATCTTCAACATATTTTTTGTGAGAAAAAATAATAATAGTTTCTTATTATTTTTTTCTTTATCAAAAAAATTAGTTCAAGAATATTTTTCAAGTCATATATTAACATAGCTTATAAGGTTGGTTTTCTATAAACATTTGAAAGTGTCTTGAAAACAACTTTATGAATGAATATGATATATATTAATACTTTTGTTTGAAATTGAAATAGCTAGGTTTATAAATGTAATGTTCAATTTTTTAATACAACCTTTACAAAGTCTAAGATTTTTTATTTTCATTTCTCAGATGCACTTTTCTCTTTAGTGGATTAACGTTAGGCGTCCTGAGTATAAAAAAATTAATTAGAATCAATTTTAAAAAAATGCATTTAAAAACTCATTACATGACTAACAGATGTTAAGGACTACATCATATCATGAAATAGTTTATGGAGGTTTTTTATAAACTACAGCATAATAATTTCTCAATTAATAAAACAAATTAATGTTCAAAATCACTTTACAGGTTACAATAATTTTTAAGTTGTAATTAAATACCTTTTAAATAATAATTATTTAATTTATAATTATTTTTTATAAAGCATCTAAAATAGGGAATTTGTTAATATTTAAGATTTCATTTTTAAATAAATCAGTTGAAAATCCCACGGTTTGATAATTTATTAAGTTTTCTGATTTGTACTTGAAAAAAATTATATATTTAATAGTAAAATTTAATAAAACAGGACAATAAGAAATACTTTAAATATTTTTTGAATCTGATATTATCTTGAGCCAAATTTTGTAATAATAATAAAAAGGTTATAATACAATAATAAAATGATTCTCATTTCTTCATTAATTTTAACAATATTTCAAACAATTGTTGAAAATTTTTCATTTTTTTCAAAAATATAAATTCAACTTAAATATGGTGTAAATTTCAAAAAAAACAACAAACTTACATTTCATCATTGACAAACCCTTGATCTGATTTAATAATATCCACCAAAGAAATAATCTGAATATAAATAAATTCATTTTTAAAAATCATATTATATAGAATTATAAAAAAGAATAATTTATTTTTCAATATTCCACAATATTGATTTGTTTTGAGGCCAATAATGGCGCAAAATGATTGTGTATTATAACTTTTTCTTCTGTCATTCTAAAATTCGTACAAAATTAATAAAGCACAGATAAATGAACTTGTAATGCATAAATAGAATCGGTGTGTTAAATTTTATCCAACGGAATTAAAACAAAAATTATAATCTTTATTCAATAGAAATATGCACAAGCAGATATATCATATGCTAGGGGACGAAAACTCATGAATCACAAAATTATAATAATTTTATTTATATAATGGTTTTAGTTGAGGATCATAAGCAATTAATCTAATGAATCATTGCAAAATTTAAAAAATTATTACATTAAAAATATCATTTAAATAATATAAGATGGATTGATAAGTAAGAACCTACCTGACAAACTAGTGTCATCACAAAAATAAAATAACCTTTATTATTGAGAAGTATAATCAACCAATTTAATGTATTTTTTATATTAATTCATGGGTTATGTTTTTGTTTAAATAACTGAAACATGGTTGATCAAGCATAATTGACGAAAAACGATCAGGTCGTTCGAAAGAGGTGACTACTTAAGAAATGATCGATAAAATCCAAGATTTTTGTTTTGATAGATCGTCAAGTGAAAGTTAGTGAGGTAGTTAACATTATAAACATTTCATATGAAAATGTGCACATTTTACATAAACACTGCACATGTAAAAACTCTCACTGAGATTAAACTAAAACATAATCACGTATTCTCGAAATTTATCACCAGCTGATTTCTTTTTGTCTCCAAATTCCAAAAAATGATATGGAACAAAGAGGCTTCAGTTAAATAAAGACGTTATAAGTCAAAAAATTGAGTATTTTGAAGCATATGAAAAAGGCAACTTTTCTAATAAAAAAGTTCGAGCACAGTTGGAAAAAGTGAATAATCCTAAAAGGAGATTATTTAGAAAAAGAAAAATAAATTCTTATCAACTCACTCTCGTATTTAATCTTCTGATTTGATATATTTTAATAATTTTTTAAAATCTCTTTTTAATTTAAATCTTTACACAGTATTAAATATTATTTACGAATGTTAATTGTAAGTTCGTCAAATAGAAATCTTTTTGATGAAAATTCTCAGAAAACAAAAAATTAAATGTATTTACAAAACAACCACTTCTGTTACAAATCAAGTAGAAATCGTCAAATATAAAATCATTCCATATCTTTACCCATCTATTCTTTTTAATCAAATTCGTTTCAAAAATAGATTTATATTTGAGAGAGTATTTGAAAGTAATTCATGTGTGAAAATATGCGTACCATCAAAAGATTTTTATGTTAATCTATAGGAATGACATAAATTTATCACTGACAAAAAGTATCAGTTTTTAAAATAGAAATGACGATAAAAATAATTTTAATTTTTTAAGTTATTAAATTTATTGTACATTAATCCGGTTTTAATCATAAATTGGCATTAAAATGAAATTGGATATCAATTGGAAAATATCTCTACCACGTCGGCCAATTCCATTTTACATTAAATATATAACGTTTATATTTTAATACCAGGTGAGATTTTACCATTAATTTTTCCGTCAATTCATTTAATATCCTATTAAAATTACACTAATTGAACCTAACCTTGTGAGGCCAAAAAAGTCCCTTATTACGTTTTTTACTGACTAAAGTGACACAGTTCATTTAATGACAGTGTATCAGATATGAAAATCTGGGTATAGGGAAATATTGTTGATAAAAGGAACAAAAAATCTCCATATCACACATGTGAATAATTTTATCATTAAGAATAAACAATAGTGTAAACTTTTAAGGACAATAAATTACTGAAAATAAATAATTATTGTAGATATAACAATTATTTGCCACAATCATTGTTCTTAATAAAAAAGATCTCAACATTCATTATCCGTTTTTTGCAAATTTATAATAAATTAATTGATTTTAGCAATATCAAAAAAATCAGAATTACATTTTCATGCTTGATGTGAGAAAGAATATAAAGTTCCCTGTATAATCGTTTCGCAGTGACAGTATTGTGGAAAATATTTGGTATCCGTTTCAAGGCTGCTTTTTTACGTGTTCTTGGATCAAAAACTGACCTAAATAAATACATAAATATGAAATAATTTTTACATTAAAATAACCTTTTATATAAAATACAATTAACATATTTAATAAACATAATAGAGATATTTTATCCATAAAAAGTTATTTTTCCTCTCTCGTAATATCCTTCAAACTAATTAATAATTTATAGTTTTAATTATAAATTTTCAAAAGCAATATTTAATATATTCTTTATTTAGGCATCAAATTAAATATTCATTTGAATATTTGATGTGGAAAACATGAACAAACAATATTTTGAATTGGTAGTTTCAAAATTCTTTCATTTTATATTAGTGCTGTTTAATGATATGCATTGGAAATCTAAGGGGATTTAAGTATGGTACTTTAGATCATCATTTAGAAAACTTGTAATACCTTGTAATAACAAAATTTTTCAGAGACAACTGTTATATTGTTAAAAATAACTAATGAAAGTTTAGAATGGATCCATTGGCCGCATTTAAAAATTGTTCACTCCCTAAGGAGTAAATATTGGTGTACTTAAACAAATAAGATCATTTTAATGACAAAAAAATTTCAACTGTTAAATTCTGTAAATATATAAAAAAATTATAATAAATTGTAATGAAATTAAATATAAACAAAACTGATTAAAAATCAAAAACATACCAGACTACTCCAAAAGCTCCATATCCTAAGGGTCTTTCCCATAAAGTGTTGTCATCACATTTATTGTTTAATAAAATTGGAGCATAACAACCACTGGATTCATCACTTACTGCCAATAATGCTTCTTCTTGGTTGTCTTCTCTCATTAATTTTGAATCGATTTCAGTTTGTGATTTACTTTTATAATTATTGGTTTTGGGTACATTTGTGCATGTGGATGAGGTCAAACTTGTTCCAACCCCAGCATGAATACGTTGACCAACTAACATGATTGCAAAAATATTTTTAATAATAACGTACAATTTGCTGAGTATTAATATAGATATTATCAAAAACAAAGACACAAAGAACCATTTGCTTTTCTAATTGGAGCAGGCAGTGTTAGAAAATGATAGAGTGCTGCATATGATCCGACAGTTTATTAGATGCAATAATTACTGGCAAATAAACATGAAAAAAATTTTCTACCAGTTAGAAAAGGCATAAAGGTGACTTTGTTTCCTTCATGAGTCATTCATTACTTTGTATTACTAAGACTTCTAGCAATTTGTATAACTAGCTTTGTTTGTATGTAGGCATCTTAAATATATTCTCGGTTGTATATAAGAATAATCAGCTGATTTGAAAAATCGACTACTTATTACAAACAATGACTTTCATTTTATCATTAGCAGAAAAATTCTTTTATGGGTATTATTTTTTAAATATTAATTATTAATTTTAATTATTTTGTTTTCAATTATTTAGTATTCTATATTGTTTATTTTTAATTTTTATAACTTATTTCATAAGTAAAATAAAACCAATTTAGTGAAAAAATGAAAATTTTCTTTCTGTGAAAAAATTAAAAAATAAACTTCAGATTAAAGCGTTCACAAAATGTTTTGTTTGAATTATTAGTTTTTTCAAATTATAATATGGTATTTATAAATTCTTAGAAATAAATTAAAAAATTTAGATGAGGCCAGCTCTTAACCTCAAAATTGGCTCCGGTAAAGGCTTGATCTCGTCACCAAATATTCACTATGAAACCATAGATATTCCATTAAAGTACCCGGTTTTCAATAAAAGTAAATATAATAAAATGAAATAATATCAGAAAATTGGTTTTTACGGTTTTAGTACTCAATACTAATGATGTTAAGTTGCTTGATCTTTCGAATTTGCAAGTTGAAACGGAAAAAATTATGTGCCTACTCGGTTATAGAATGATAAATCTATCATCATTCATTGAAGGAAAACCGTATGTGAATGTTAATGGTGTTTCTCCATCATCTTTAAATGGTCAATCGAATTGTTTTTCATCGAATTTACTCTCAAGTTCAACAGATCAACAATGTGGAAATAATTCAAATAGCACGAAAACAGAGGAATTAATTGTCAAGTCTAGTCCGGAAAAACCATTAGCATTTATAATTGCACAAAATCGTCCATCCACTCGTCGGTCATCGGGAATAGGAAAAAGAAAAAAACCGAACGACATGATACAGATTGGAATGGAATCTGACAAGTTAGCTACACCGGTCACAACAAATCAAAATAATTACGAAATTCCGAACAAGTTCTGGGAGTTAATGGAGCCATATTGCGCAGAAATCAATGAAGACCATATCAAAACTCTAGATGCTATGATTCAGTCGTATGAAAACGATATGATTTATTACGAAATGCCCGAATTACCACCAAGAAATGATACTTCTGAGAACAATTCCTTTAATATTGGTGGACCTGTGTCGAATTTGCGAAAGAATTTGATGAATAATGGTGACGAAGACGGTGGTGACAATCACCGGTTAAACGGCTTTGTGGATGAGAAGAACGGAATGGATTTATCAAATTTATTAAAGAAAATCGACATTGAAATAAGGTAGATTGTCTTTTGTAAAATTTGATTATGTGTATTAATGTCACTGTTAATGATTTTTTAATTTTAATCGATATAGTACAAATACGGAGTATGTATTGGTTTTTGTTCTTTTATCTGTTTTTGATAAATAAATTTGAATTTGTAAATTATATCTGATTTTTAAAATTATATTTTCTGTAGAAGACCATTGTCACAGAAAAAAGCTTTGGAAGAATTCCCTCGGAAATTTGTCGATAGTTTCGTCAAGGAATCGGAAAATTTCATAAAACTTCACCAGTTAAAGGTGAAAGATGCAAGTATGATCTTTTATTAATGATGATGACTCTTTCATCACATGCCCACGGTAATGTTTTCTCTTTGTATAGAGCTTGATGGAAGTATGAAAATTGTTCAACCATCAAAATCGATAGCAAAACAATTGAAAGTGAGCAACAGTTTCAAGTTGGAGCGTCATATTAAGAAAACTGTTGACGATTTGGGTCTATGTAATTTCAATCTTCCGTTTGTTCCGAAACTTAAACCCGAACAGGGTTTGGTAATATCGAATTTTTTGGAAGCTTTAAAATAAACATCGAAAAAATTTAGAAAAATGACAGTGATCAGCTTGGAATCGCCAAAAGCAATGAGGCCGATATTATCGATCCACTTGTTCTTAATAGCGACAGTGACTATATAGAGCTCAATTTACCACAATTCTCCAATTCACGAAAAAGAAAAATTGATTTCCGAATCAAGGAAGATAAGATTCAAATTGGGTTGAGCCGCCGACAGGCCGAATTAAAGTTGGTCAGTGAATCCAATCTCGGAATGCTGAAACGGTTGATGGTGGCCGCAAAAAGAGATTGTAAGCGTCAAGAGATCGAAAGGCGACTAGCGGTGGCTGATGCAGATGTAATTGTTTTATTTGATCAAGAGTATTCGATTTATTTAAGTTTAAGTTGATAATTGAACAGATTTTGTCAGATCCGGTTGAGATCACAAAAATGATTTTTTTACCTTAAAATTTTTTTAAAATTATGAAAATTGAAGAAATATGATGTTGGTCAAGGTCACAAAAATTATGTTATTAATAGCACTAAAACTTTTTTTGCAAAGGTTCTCAACCTCTGGTCGCAAACAGAAATATCGAAATTAGTTATCAAGTGCATATTGCTTAGCTTAAGAGCTTAAATGGCAGAATTTTATTATTTATCGACACTAGGATATATTTGTGTTTTTATTTTCTTGATAGGTGTACTTCGCATACGTGCGCATTGAAAATGATGTTGCTATTTCTGTCATGTTATAAATAGGTGGCCATAATTCATAGGACCGTGGTAATTTTGTTTTCCTGTTGTTATCATTAGTTCTTTCTCCAATATATCCAATTTCAAAACATTTTTTTACAAAAATGAAATTTTTGAGGTCGTTAATGAAATATCGCGAGAACCATTATTAATTTCGCAGATATAATTTCATTTTTAAAAGATGTAGAAATCTGAAATAAATTTAATGTTTCAATTTTGCTATTATCAAATCTTTAGTGCTTAAATTGATTGAAATTATATTATTTCGTGGTAATTATAAAATATTAATTTAATTATCTCTAGGTCATTGAGTGTTACAATATAATCGAAAGTTACAGACCAACTCACAAAGTTCCATTAAAAAAAGATCGTGATGCAGCTTACAAAGCTTTGAAGGAACGGAAGAAGATTTTAAAAGAATTGGAAAGCTTTGATACGGAGTTTTTATGAATGATGCATTTCAATTGTAAATATGTTTTATAATAAATCACACGTATATGATTTATTGATGTAATGTAAAAATTTAAATGGATCTAACTTGAGTTATCGCATTTGTGTAATGCTGGTTAACTGAAACGTTTCTTTTTGTAAATAGGTGTTTAATAAATATAAATTTGAAAAACTGTTTGAAGTAACTTTTAATTTTTGAAAAATTTATCCTTCGTTTCCCCTGAGATTTTAATAAATTATTAAATGTTTTACGTTTCAGAATTTTTTATCGATAACCAGAGTCTTCGTCTTATTGAGTTAGTTAATATTAAAAGTTGCAAGTGATGACTAAAAGATTTTGTTTATTTGGAGTTTTGATAATTTTCTTGGATTTATTATACATTAGATTCTTTACGTTCTGTATTTATTCAAGAAATTCGGCCATTTCTAAGATTTTGAGGAACAACTCTTGTCTAAAATTCATGCGATTTTAACGCTTAAGTGTTATATTGTCGAATCTGACCAACTCTAAATTTCTTCAATTTTTACGAATTTGTAAATTATTTTTATTAAACCCTTTTTTACTAATTAATATGACCTACTACTTGTGACTTTATAATTAATTCGGTTAAAACAAGAATCCTTCGATATTCGAGTCTTTTTTCTCCGTCTTACTGGACATGAAAGATAAAAAGAGAATAGATTAGGAATGTTTGAGCTATATCTAAGTTTAAGTAATAGCTGATAGGAAAGTTACCATATTTTAAAGAAACTGCAAATATTAATATAATTTCTGTGGTTAATATAAACGGCTTAGTCAATTTTTTTCAATAAAAATAATTTTATAAAATCATTAAACTTAACTCAAAACAAACAATCATTCAACAATAAAAATTGAGTATCAATGTAAACAGAATTTCAAACTATCTAACGTTGAAAACAATATATTGTTTGATTTTATGGTATAATTATAACAATTAGTTTTATTTTGTGTAGATTGATAATTGGTTAAATAAGTATTTTTGATCAACATTTATACTGATAAAGTTGTAAAAATTTTTATTATGAAAACACGTTCAAAAGACTTTGTGATGTTATCTTTACAATATAAAAATTAAACAACGAAACATAATTAACTATTCAATGTGTAATCTTCAACAGAAATAAATCTATCTTGAGTCAACCAAACTCAGAGTCTCAAACCAATATAATCAAAAATCACTCAATAGTTTTTTAAAAAACATGTTATAAAAATAAATATTGGTTATTATTTGATAATTGTTAATCAACTTGACTTCGTACACTACTAGTTTATATATACAGTAAAGTGCAAAAGTCTTTGTCCTCTATATATCAAGTTTTTAAATGTATATTGTTTTTTGAAATAAGTTTTTGCAAATATGCTTAGTTATAAAAATTAAAATATAAACATGTCAATGTTTATAAATATATTTCTTATTTTTATAGATCCGTGTTAATAAAAATGTCAAAAATCAAGTAGAGTGATAGCAAGGTGCTCAGATATTTGCATTTTGGAATATTATATATATCTCCAACAGCAAATATCCAGAATAACAAAGACCTCTAAGAACTGCGAAGTACAATATAAACAAAATCTTAAAGAAAAATATGCGATTGAAGACCGTCTGCGCAAGGGACGACCTTTGAAGAATTAATGCGAGTGACAATAACGTGCTTGCTGAATGGATTCACAAGGTCCCAATCAATTATTAAATTTTAAATTAGATAGTGATGTTGGAGTCGCAGTCAATGTCAACAATATCAAAGAGGGAAAGAAATTAAAATTGTTTCTATTACTCTTAAACTGAAATAAGTAGCTTTCGCTCGAAATCAAAAACTCATCACTATTCAATGTAGTGTTCGTTTTTTACTATTATAGCTACACTCAATTGAATCAAAACTCCCACAATTAAAAACTTATTCGCATCCCAAATTGAATAAAAAACAATCACAGTAAAACTTTATTAAAACGCAAAATTGTACTGTTACACGTGTCACAAAATTCTCAATCAATCAAATAATTAATGCTAGTCAAATTTCTAAAAACCAAAACGTCAATTGATCCAATTTCCACAAAAATTAACCCTTCTTTATCGCCACAAGATGAAATGAGTAGTGTCATTTCCATCTACAATATTCCACTTCGTCGGCTGACTTCCAAAGTTTTCTATCAGTATTTGGGTGTTCCTGTTGTTGTGGAACTCTAAATGAAATCATTACCGATTTGAGTAAGATTGTCAATTGTCCCTTGTTCGGTTGGGAAAAACTGAAAGCGTACAAAATCTTTTTGCATTCTCCTTTGGTTTTTCCACTCAGAACTAGAGAAGTAAAAATTAACTCGATCAGCAGACCATTAAAACCTGGTTCGATTAATGAGAATATAAGTTCAAAAATCAGATCATACTTTAAAAAATCCTGAAACTACCACCACAAGCCAAGTCTAATTACCTCTATTCTCCTATCGAAAATGGAGGAGCTGGTTTAACTGATTTGCGTGATGAATATTCTACGTAATGTATTGTACAAGGTTTTCGTCTCTTGACAACATCATGGGATTCTACTCGTAAAATCATTTCTGACTCTCTTTGTTTTGTCGCGGCTACTCATCTGACCTCATCTGCTCGTAATATTTTGGATTGTCTTCAATGGATTAACGGTGGTAAGACAAAAAATAACTCAGCATCGAAAAAATCATGGTGGCTGAAAGTGAAACAATCCATTGATTATTTTAGAAAATCTTTAGCTATTTTTATTTCTTTTGAAGTGGAAAGAGATATGGTTACCCTTCTTATTTCTTCTGAAAGCAGAGGAACCTCTATAAGCTTTATCTCATTTTCTCCATCTTTACATTCAAAGTTCTTACAGTTTGAAGTGGCACAACAGCAAGCGGAGTAATCTTATTGC
>JBBMKC010246769.1:0-10565 GCA_037834085.1 Bipalium vagum
TTTTTGACACCAGGGCTTCTTCGGTTATCATAAAACCAAGAAGACTTTAATTAATTAATATTATAATTGTGATAGAAAGATTTGTATTTGTTTTACAAAATATTTTTTTTAATAAAATCGTATTATCTCAGTTGATTTAGTTTGTATTTTAAAACACACATTTGTTATACCACCTTTGAAGGAGTTGGTGAGCCCATATCTAATCTATATTAATAGTGTTAGCATTTTATATTTTCGAGATTAGATCTCGCATTAAGCGTCGAACCAAACACAAAACTAATTTCTGAAGACCTTGATATCACACAAAGACATGAGTGTTAAAGAGGGTCAGAGCAAGCATTAACGAAGCTAACATCTGGTTTCAATGGGAGCTTAATAGTTATGGATCTAGTGGTCAACTTAGAGTCACTGACTGTTAATATTTATGAATAATGTCTCAGATTTGGAACTCTAGACCTATTGAGATTTATGTAAAGAGCTCGCATAAGTTTTGTATGGAAATATTAATAAATTTTAATTTTATTTGTATTGGTCCATCTTATAATTATAACGTGCAAAATTATTTTTGAGGATCATCTTATATATTACACTGTATTTTAATTTTTACATTTAAATTTAATTTAACATTTTTATTTTACTCAAATATTTATAATATGGTTTCATTTATGATTTTAAAATATATTTCTATGGTCTTATTACATTTCTTATAGGCCGATTTAAAGTTGCGAACATTTTCAATGGTCAAAAAATGTAATATCGATTGAGATAAACAGTACATTAAAATTTAGCTAAATCTTAAGTAAAAATAAATTATCAACTAAGAATTTTCAAAACTCTTTTCCCAAAAATTATTAAAATAATTATTTAATTAATAAATTAATAAAAGGTATAAAATTAGTAATTAAATTTATTAATTAAAATTAATTTTCAGTTAAATGAATAATTCGATTTGTTTAAATAATCAAAAATCAATCGATATTTTTAAAAAATTACATTAATGATGATCGATGAATTGATGTCAGTTGTCTATTCGCAATTGTTTTCTCTTGTTTCTCTCGGTCTTGGCGTGGCCGTGGGGGCTGTGGTCAGTTGGAAATTTAGAGCGGCATTACCCCGTCAACCGACCACCATGTTAACAGTACGTCCACGGCTTTGACTATGATTGATTAATGACGATTTCCCTCAGCCAGCCGACCTAATGTCGACTCCGACGCCGTCGACAGCTATAATGGAGGAAAGCAAGAAAAATTGGTTCGGCGGCGATGAAGAATCGAAGATGGTTATGGTTGTCAGGACCGATTTGGGAATGCAAAAGGGAAAAATCGCCTCTCAAGTATGTATAAGGCTTTGTGGAGCGGTGCGACAATATGACGCTTATTTTTTGTTTGTTGGTAGTGTGCTCATGCTGCCCTAGGCTGTTATAAGAAAGCATTGAAGACTTGCTCAAACTGGGTGCGAGGTTGGGAGAACAGCGGCCAGGCCAAGGTGGTTCTGAAGACAGAGACTGAGGAATCTTTGTAAGTAATGAGAGTCCGATCTATCCCTCTTGACCAAAGCTCTGGCACATTTCGTGACTCGATTTTCTTGTTCAGGTACGAGCTGCAGGCTGTTGCAATGTCGCTGGGACTCGTTGCCAAGGTAATCCACGACGCGGGCAGGACTCAAATTGCGGCTGGTTCGGCCACCGTTGTGGGCATTGGACCGGGTTTGTGTTTTGCTTACCGTCGTTAATATTATGATTACTCTATTATTTTTTAGGACCCGTTTCCCTGGTGAACCAAGTGACCGGGCATTTGAAGCTGTATTGATCTAATAAATCGATTTTGTATCATTTGTGTTTTACCTTTGCGAATTTCAAAAAGATCTGTATTTAAAATTGAAATTTTATAATTAAAAATAAATTATTAAAATTTTTATTAAAATTATCAATATTCGAAATCTTTAGAAAATTCAGTTGTAAACTTTGATTGTTATATTATTTATTAAATAAATCGATATTCTAAAATTTTTTATTTTTTCTATTGATTTTTTGCACTTAAATTGACTTTATAAAGTTCTGTGAAAGAATGAAATGATTAAATTAATTTTTAAATTTCCCATTTTTTATCAAATTAAAACAAAATGGAAGAATTTTGCAAATAATTGTTAACATTTCCTTCTTCAAATCAAATGCTGTGACGCCTTACATTTGTGTGCCCCAATCGAGGTTCATTGAAGGTGCACAAGCCGGCTAGAGACAGCGGAATTGATCCATTCTGTGTTGATATTTTCACAAGTTCCATCCTTTGTCTTAAGGAACAATTGAAATCGATTTTTTGAATGAAGCGTGAAAAACATGCTCTCTAACAATGCATGATCACCTGCATTCTTGCAACATTTCTTGTCCAAATACCGTTGCTTAATTTGACACGTTTCAGTTGAAGAAGTGAACAATTATTACTTTTTTAGAACCATAAGCTCAAATGACTTTTGTGAGACCTATCGTAGGTCACAGTCAAAGTTCGAGAACGGAGCAATCTGTGGTCCAATCGAGGCATCGAAGCGATGTGGATTAGGCACAGACTGCTGGGAAAGCTTGGAAATCTGGAATGTGAAAGAAGCAAACCAAACGACAAAATTTTGTTGTCAGAAACATCACCTCTCAAGTAAATCCAATGTGAATACGATCGAACCAATGTTCGGAAAAAATTTGAATTCTAAGTTGGCACTTCGGATATGAATTCCTCGAATTTTGCAATAGCTGCTTCAGGGGAAGAGAAGTGCTGACAGCTTAATTTCTTTTTGATGGTTGAGAAGGTGCCAAGGCAAGAGAAATGAATGTGTTTTGGAAATCCCAGAGTTGAAGAATTTTTCATCGTCGTCTAACTCGCGCTCATTTACTCCTCTCAATTATTATGATAAACCTTGACGTAAAGCGACAAATAAATACATTTCTTTCACACATATGTCATATGTAAGAACTTAATAATGATAATAATAAATTAAGGACTTCCGTACTTCTAAGTTATAACCTTTTTTCTTGAAGTTTGGTTTGTATCAAAAAGATTGGAGAGATAAGTTTCTCTAATTTTTTTCTTCTCTTGTAGATTTTTTGAGAAGGGTTCAGTCTGTATTTGTGTTTTCTTCAAGCTAAAACTTATGAAATCTTGAATTTTTTTGACGAGGAGCCTCTGTGTCATGGTTTCTGTTACATGGCTTGGTAACTGAATGTTGATGGTATTTTTAATTCATGGTTGAGTCTGACGAACACAATATCTACACACTTTTGCTGTTTTTCTCTTCAATAGCCTCAATTACTTAACTACTTCAACATTCTAAAAGGAAAATCGAATTCATTTATCGCCCTCTTGCGTAAGACTTAACCTCTAGTAAACAAAACCATATATGTTAATATTAAGTGAGGTTACCATTGGTTAATTAGTTGTAGGATACTCTATAATAATAAAAATATTATTGTCAGTTGAAAATTATTCGGATATACCAGGATTCGAATCCAGGACCTTTCACATGCGCATGGACTGCTCTGACCGCCGAGCTACAATTATAAATACAGATTTTAAAATTATTTGACATACTCGGACATTGTGTATTGATTTTGCGAGTTGAATTCATTCAGAGATGATTCATCAGTATTATATTCGCTGGGAATATTCATCAGTTAGAGCTTTCTATTTTTAGAATAGATTAGTTCTTTAAAACAGTAGTTTAGGTATCCCCATATCTGTATATATTGTATATATAAGATAAAAATATCTTTAGAATATCAATGAAGATATTTTTGATCAAAGCCACGTTTTTATATTGCAAATATTCAATATACGATGAGGCCAAAATATTAAGATAACCAATTTATTTAGGAGGAATGGCTAAGAGGTGGTTATTATGATTTAAATGTAAATCTTAAAAGTTTGGCCGAAGTGGTTACAGATTTAACCAAAAGTTGATACCAGGAGACATTAGCAGAGTGAACAGGGAACTGTTCTATCGGAGGAAACAAAGGACAGATGAGCCGGTGGCAGAGTACGCTATCAACATTATACGTTAGCACAAATAGCTATCTTACCAAAGGGATCAATGAACGGAAATCATTAAAATGATTGTGGAAGATTGAGAGCTCAGTTAGGATTAGCCAATTATAGAGACGGATGAATTATTACAAAAAGTAGTAGAAGGGGACATTTGGAAGAAACATGTTGGGCGAAAAGTCCACTTTTTATAATTATAGAAATAAGAGAGTTGGATCAAGTTTAAGACATGCCAAGTCCAGTTTATTATTTAACCAAAAATTCGAAAAAATAAATATTCAAGTGAAGTGGAGTGGAGTTTTAACATCAAATATACGAGTCCTTTGATATTTTAAGTTTGACCTCCTATTCTTCAAGATCCAACAAAAATAGTGACAATCTAACGATCACATTCACAACGTTCGTGATGTAATTTGGAACATTCCAAATTTACCTTCTATCGGGATTGTGTAATTCAACTCCCAATTCTTCCTTGGAAGGCTCCCTGATAAAACAAACCCAAGATATTATACTTGAAGTACACAACTGACATTTCTCAATCAAGCACGTAAAAATGTTAAAGGTTTTTTGGATAATACGTGTATGCCACAACAAAACAGAACTTTGGCAATGATGAGAAAAAACGAAAACAAACATCGAACATTCAGCTATCCCTATAAGAACAATCTTACAAATGTTAATGGTAAAACAATATGAAAATCTAAACCCCTTGCCCTCGATCTGAAACGGACTGAGGAACAGTTGTCACGGAATTTCCACGTCCGCCAAATCTCTGACAATCCTTACAATTTTATTTCCGTCCACCCACCGTGACATGGAAAACAAAAATAATTATCTTTTCCCGTGGTCAAAAGTGCGGGACGAATTAAAGGAGAATCATTTTCCATTTCGAATATAACGGCGCAAAAATGCCATGAGAATAATAATTTATCGATTATTTGAAATTCAAAAATTGAATATTTGAAAAATCGACAATCGATCATTTTAAAATTTCGCCATTACAAATTGTTGTCAAACGCCATGGTCGTCAAGAAAGTAATAGCATCGAAAATTGGATCTCTGGACAACGTCAACCATGTGCCAGGGGGTGGCCAAAACAAAGTGTTCAATGAAACTGTAGACTACAAAGGGGTAGAGGCGAAAATTCCTTTCAATGAAAATGCTGATCACATTGCTGGCGGGGGCCAGACTAAGGTGTACAACAAAACGGAAGACTATTCTAATGTGAAATCCAAAACAGGATCATTGGACAATGCTGAGCACGTTGCCGGAGGAGGTCAGACTAAGGTCTTCAGTGAAACGGTCAAATACAGCTGAACGGCGACTGTGGCTGTTAAGGCATAGGATGACGCTGAAACTTTCCTCTTTTTGTTTTTATTTCGATATTTCACTTTCTTCATTGATTTTCTTGGATTTATTTTGAATTATTGGTAATAAATTGGGTTTCATTTGATTTTGTTGAATGGTGCTTCGGTGGCTGGTGTAACTTCAAAACAGTTCTACCATTTATGCAGGCCACTCTCACGAGAAAGCAGTTGAGAATGTGATCACTGTGAGTAGTACCTAACTAAAGCTAATTTAAGCTTAAAATCTTTAAAAGTATAAAAATATCAACTAATAGAATTTGGAAATAAGGTTACCTTCAAAATAAAATAATAAATAATTTGTCTGCGCATTAAAATCAAAAAATATTATTTTGAAAACCCACAGAAATATATCTTTGAGTTGTGAATTGTGAGTTGAGATCTGGTCGGCTGAAATACTAGCGGTATTAGGTTGAGAGACAAAAATATTTTTATGTCCAGACTTTAAACCGAAAATATAAAGATTTCGATTAATATCGTGCACCAATTGTTATGTCATAGCGGACAACGTGTCCAACCAGAACTCGTATTAGTGAACCTTTGCAGTTATTATTAGAAAAGCAAAAAAACAGATTTGCGTTGTGTAAAAAGGTTAAGTTAACGTAGAAGAGTTCAAAATAATTTCGAGCAGTTTTGATAATAACGATGAACGAAAAATACGCAAGTCATAATAAATAAAATGACAGTAACTGGAGATTAATAAGGGAAAGCAGAAACCAATGGATTGTCAGTGTGTTAGAAAATTGTTTTGTCAATTGATAAAAAGCGTTTACTTAAAAATCAAATTGATTATTTTCACAAGATTACAATTTTTGCAATTACTGAATTACAATGTAGTCCCATCTTCAAATTTATTGAACATTTTATCTTTTGTTTCGGTTTTTGTAAAAATAACAAAACAAGTAGAAAATAAATAACTCATAAACGTAAATTATTAAAGTACTCTCCTAACATCATCAATGGTAAAAGAAATAAAAAAGCCTGGGAAATATATACTAAACCTAGGAATTTTAAGACACCCAATAAATTGAGGAAATTATTTAGTCAGGTTCATTCGAAAAATCTGGTTTTTGTAAATAAAAATATAAAAATCGAATATTATGGAAGAGCTAACCGTCAATATATTTAATTAACTCCCTGATTCAACAATACATTAAGAAATCTATCAATAATGTTGTATTACAGGCTACATCAGACATTTGAGGACGTACTGATGTCTCAGGGAAAATAGAAATATAACAGCTTTCTTGATGAAAAGTGGTACACAGATAAAATAGTAATGAAAAATTTATAATTTTATTCAAAAAGCCACAATTAGCTTGGATCAATGTTTCCACATGAGGTCGAAATCGTCTACATGCTTTAACTAGGTGGTTATAGCTCATATTGGACATAGATATGATGTGATTTGGTTTTCCGACATTATTATTTATTCAATTAATTTAGCAAAACATGTTGATATATTTAAGAAATCATTTTAAAACTTACCATTAAAGTTGTGAACTGAAATATCTTATGCACGCTATTCAAGTGTTTAATCATGTCAAGTTTACTTACATTGATGAAACCGACACATTTCTTGATGTCAACCTATAAATAGATTTTTTGTTATCAAGTCCCAGTCCGATATAGTACGTTTTACCGGACCAAGATGGTTGTTATTGAAAATGATTTCTATTTCCACGTAAACAATTTTAAAATATCTGGCACTTGTGAATATTACAAATAAGAACAAAAAAAATAAATAATGAAGGGATAAAGAAAAAAGTTGTCAAGTTTGTCAAGAAAAGTAGCAATATCTGAGGAGATATCTCGGTTTTTCATTGCACGTTTGGCCTAGTCACTAACCGCTAGGTTCTAAATTAAGAAATGGCTAAAAGGTTGGTTCCTTTCATAAAGCCAATGCATGAAAAATGATAGTTATTCTTTCGCCTGACCTTGTCTCATCACATTTCACCAAAGACAATCGAATTTTTCTAAAAATAACAATATTGAGTTTGTCACAGCCACCCAACGATCCAGAAATTCGTCCGATCGATGATTTTTGTAATAAAATCACCAGACTGATAATAATTGAGGCCAAATATTTGCAAAACTTCGAAATCACATATTCTCTCAAATCAGAATCTCGAAAATATATCGACTTAGCAAAGCCTTCTTCACTAGAGTAAACTGTGTAAGCAGACATGGTACTGTCAGCCATTTTATTTTTTCAAAATGTATAGGCGTCACATGGTACTGCCACATGCACCACACTCAGCAATTATCACAACTTCTAATTTTCATTTGTTTCGCTCAACGTCACACTTTCTCCGAGAACGGTGCTTTGAAAATGAAGCTCTTCAAGAAGATCGTTGGGGTGTTGTCTGTCAAAACAACGGGTTTTATTTCTGTTCGTGAATTTTGTCTTGAACAATAAGAAATTTTCCAAAAATAAGCCCTTCCGAAAATAAGCCTTTTGGCATATTTTCAAAAATAACAATTCTTATCTTTATTAAATATAGTTAAATATCCACTTGTCACTACATTTAAGATCACTTATGTTTAAATCGATTTTTAATTGATCGACACAATCTCTTAAGCGCCTGTAGTTGACAATTGTTTTTTAACACATCTTTCGCTTATAGCAATTAACTTTTCTTTAATTGTGTAAGATTTTCGTTTTTTAATAACGACAGCTTCACTTGACTCATTTGAAGAATTCATCATAATACGCTATTTATTTACTAAGTTTTTAGAGTATTAAAACAAATTTTAATATTGAAAAAAAGCATAATTTAATTTTAAGCTTTTTTTTCGAAAATAAGCCCTTCCGATAATACACCCATGGGCTTATTTTCGGAAAACCCCGGCAGGTTGTAACTTTTTAACAAAAAACCTCACATTTACGGAGCATCATAATGTTACCTGAACGTGATTACCGTTTTTGTTTTCATTTGGAGTCGTGGAAAGTCAAATAGCTCGACACAATTGATTCAACCGTGAAAATGACTTGGCGCCATTTCTGACTGCAATATTTAAACAAACTGTTTTTTGCGCCTATAAGTTTTAACTTAGTTTTAAAAAATCTTTTTTCTTTGAGAACTTCATTAAAGTCTTGTGAACTTTTGACAAATTACTTTGTAAATTATTTATGTAAAAAGTGACCAAAGCAAAAAACTGATAGGATTATACTGCTTTTGTGAAGTCAAGCAAAACCATTTATGGGGATAAGTCCAAGGAGCGGTAGTCCAGGTCGATGGATGTGATAAGTAACTCGGGTGTCCTTGTCCGACCTGTTCTCCGTGTGGCAAATTTAGAAAGTGGTCTTTGTAATCAGTTTTTCCTTAGAAACCAATTGTAAACGCTTCCCTGGTACGGGGAAATATGAATACCCATAATGAAAGGATAACAACAAAAACTTTGTCCCATTTCGGAATGATCTTGACCTTCCTGATAGGAGAACAAGGTTGAAAAGTCCACATATCGAGAATGACTATATTTAATCGTTTATAGAAATATTTCAGGAATAAAGGTTGATGATGATGACGGTTGGTTGAGTGTGCTGCTGTCCTCTCCCTAGGGTCTCGTGAAAAGTCACTTTAGCCCGAGAGATGGAGTGCAAAGCTGTGGACGACACGTTCGACAACGCAACACTCAACAAAATCACACGGCAGAATAACAACCACAGAGAAAAGTGAAAACAAACAAATGACAAAGCCCTCCCTTCCCGGGGGAAGTGAGTGGGAAAGAGAGGAGCATGGCACAGACAGATACACGGACACTGACAACTATAAAATTCGTAATAATAAGGTACACACATAAAACAAGAAACACGAATAAAATATTTTACACCCAAAAGAGTTCCTCCACAGTCTACTTTGCGCCCGTCCTTCTTCGGATGCCCTACTTCTACCCTTTGCCGGAATTGGAGGTGCTGTCCGGTACATCTTTCGGCTCATGGTCGTCGCTATCAATGTCATCGTCCTCATCTTGATCATGATCCTGAGACCGATCCGGATCGTCATCATCAGCGGGACCATGGTGATGATCATTGTTTCGATGTTTGCCAAACCGACCCTGTTCAACCTTGGAACAAACGGGGACCGTGTCCAAAGAACTGCCATCGTAACTCTTTTCGGACTTGTTGGCGCTATTCTCAACCATCAATCGGTGGTCAACGTTTTCACCTTCGTTGGCCTTGATCACCTTTTCCGATTTGCTGATGACGATGGGGTTTTGGACGAGTTTATTGCTGCTGACGGCCATCATTTTGTTGCGCTCCACTGAACCGAATTCCGAATCGATATCGCCGACTACTCCCGGCTTCAGACAAGGGTTTTCACTATTGGCCATGGTCTTATTGCCGTTGTTATTTACCAATTCGACACCCTTCGCTGTCAAGATGTATTGGGAGTTGGATAGCGATTGGTTTTGAAACGTTTCCGCAAAGCTTTCCAAAGGCGTTCCTGATCGACTGTTCACCTCCATCATATAATGATTGATGAGTGGGTGAGACTGGCTTGACATGGGACTCGAAGTGAACCTTGGAAAGGCAAACGATGAGGCATGGCTTTGATTGGTGGCCTGAGCCATTGCTGCGGCTGCCGCGAAAGGAAGTCCAAGCAGCGGGGTTCGAGGAAAATATTGGCGATACTGGTGGTATTGGGGAATCGGCTGACGGTACAAGACCTGCTGCGGCGGAAAGTGGTGGATCTGGCCAGCAGGGTACTGGGCCAAGTGCTGCTGGTAGATGTGGTGCAAGTGGTTCAGATGGTGATGGTGAGTGGCCAGGGGCGGCGGATGGCTCAAACTGCCGTTTACATTCAGTTGATCACCTTCGTCAAAGCAGCCGGTGCTGTTCTGCTCCACATTCTGCATCATCATTTCAGACATGGACTCCGCCATGCCCTGGCTGGCCTGCTGAAGTTCTGCCTGCATATTGTCGCAACACTCATCTGGAAGGCCTCCCTTTCTCATTTCTTTCCGAGCAAAGACAGAACAAAAATTGTGACAATGTCAAAAATCGCAAAACAAATTTTCATTATTTTTGGTATTATTATTATTATAATTATTATTATTATTATTATTATTATTATTATTATTATCATCATTATTATTATCATTATTATTATTATTATTATTATTATTTTCTTCATTATTTTTTTCACAACTATTATTTTTCCTTACCAATCTT
>JBBMKC010246780.1:0-10563 GCA_037834085.1 Bipalium vagum
TCGAAACATGTTTCATGAAAATATATATTTGAATAAATTTTGTATTCATTTAATAAAAAGCGTATATTCGAAAAATATTATCATATTATTATATTTTTTACTTATAATTATATTTTAATATTATAATGACGTCATAATAATGACAAATATTCAGTAAAAGATTGATAATAATAAATAATAAATAAATGTACATTTATTAATTAAATTAATGCCTTAATATCTTTAATAATGTCTTTTCAGGGAATTCGAAAATTTGGCCATCAATATCTTGTCAGAGGCCTACCAAAGGGATAAAATACGGACCCATTTACTGTTGATTCGTGCTCTGCCTTATTGGAACCGGGAATCATGTTTGGATATCTCAAAGAAACATCAGTTAATCAATTTCCTTTTCCACAGTGCCTGTCAGACAAGACTTAATGCAATCTGGCTTGGTGGGGTACCACATTATATCAATATAATAAGGGTTACAAGTTTGAAACTAAGCTTATTTTATTTATCAATTCTTTTTAGTTATTAATTAACATACCTTTCGGATTCATCACGTCAAGGATATTCTTGTACCCATTGAACCTTCAGGAACAAATTGATCCAGTGAGGATAAATTTTTCTATCACTAAACTTTAAATATAAAACAATCTATTTCATTTTAAGGGTATTAATATTATTATAAATAAAATTAATGTCCAAATTTGTTTACAAAATAAACTTGGTCATATCTCATGTTAGGAAACTTGTTAATATTGTCAAAAATTAATGACAATCGATAAAATTTATATATTGATAATTTGTCTATATGGATTAAAAATATAATAGTTAATTTAAATGACCATAAAATGTAATGGCTCTTCATTTTGCTATGTAAGATAAATTCAAATTGTTCTTTGGAGTGCTAAATTTGAAAATTTTCTTAAAGTGATCTGTTACTAAAAATAGGTTTCTCATGCTACCGCCAAGTAGGCAAACGTTAAAAAAGGTTTCAGAAGACTGGTAGCGTGTACAAAAAAATGAGATCAGGTCGATATTATTCACTCTTAACAAAAGGGAAATATTCAGAGTTCAGGTTTAGAAATCGTTAGAAATAGTCATAGGTCTAGATAGTAACTACAATTCAATTAGATACAGCTCTGCTACAATCAAAATTGAGTTTAGAAAATATGGTGTTTTTAAAAGAATAGAGTTTTGTAAGACAATAGTAGTACAAATTGAATTTTTTTTTATTTTTTAACAGAATTATTTTGTCATACAAAAGTAAGTTAGTGTTAAATTGAGTAGTTAACTACCATGATTTCTGGTATTGGGTCTGCTTGAGCCCAAAAAACAATTCTTATTCGTAACTCAAAGTCTGGACTAACGGTGTGATCCTTCTTAATTTCAAAGTTTATCATTAGGCCATACTTCGAAGAAATAGTCACAGGTGACTCAAATCCTGAGATGCTTAAAAAATTAGTATGATCTAAGATAACAAATAATCAAAAGTAAAACACGATGGGGCATCGGTATGTTATTTGTATATGGTAAGAAACAGAGTAGACAAAAACTTTTTTAATCACTGGATTAGACGATAACTTCACTAAAGACAACTTCCTGTGGGGAGACTAAAGAGATAGATGTTTTACATTACTGAGTTTAGAACATAATCAATCATGCTTGTAAGAAGGTAAACATTGGAATGTGTCAGAAACCATTACTTAATGGAGTGTCTCCATTAAGATATTGCCTAACTACAAATGAGTGCTTGCTGTATAATTCAATATTGTAATTTTCCCTTAAATAAATTTTATTTGTAGAAAAAGTATTACTGATTTCAAATCTCTCTTCATAAACATATTGAAAATGAAAGGGTGTTAATATAATAAACACGGCGTATATAAAGAAATTTTATTCAATAAAACTGAAAACTTGTGCTTCATAAAATATACTTGAAAAATTATTTAATTTTTTGTATGGAAATAAAATAACTTGTGAACAAATTTTAAAACAAAAGGTTACATAAAATGTGTAAGAAGTCATAAATTTTTTAGAGAAAAGATCTACTAAAGGATCTTACTAATTTTAATTTCCTTGACAATTTGACCTATATCAGATACCAGAAAGTTATTATCTCTTTTCAGTTATTTAGCAGATAATAATAATTTTTGGTAAGTTCCATAATTTTTAATACTTCAGGAAATGACTGAAAAGAAAAACAGTAATTCTTCTAACTTTGAAAATCCAATTTACGCTGAAAATAAAAATCCCAACATTGGAAGGCAGAAGTCCGGAGAAAATGTATTTTTAAATAATTCATTTTTATTTTATATTTTGTAATGATAATGTCTTGAATAGAAAATAAATGTTGAAACCTTTTCATAATATATATTAGGCTGTCCGGGAAGTCTTCGGTTATTACTATAACATAAAAGTGGCAAATTTCTGTACGAAGATAATATTTTATTATGCATATATATATTAAATATTGATCATTTTGTTCAAAAAAAGTTTCCATCTCTCAGGTAATTTCATTATTCCAGTTTCATAAAAAATTTTATCTTTTCCAACAAAGAAATCATCCAGGTAAGTTTTTATGATGTCACAGAGACAAATGTTTCCATTCCAAATAATTTCATAAAGAGAGAAACAGATAGTAATATGTTGGGTGTGGGAGCACAACCAAGTTCCACTAATTTCACGAGTGACCAAAAATGTTTGTAGAGGTGCGTTGTCGTGATGAAACAAAGCACGTAAACGATTTAAGAATTCCAGTAAACGTTTACTTTTCCAGTTTACGTTTCTGCTGCAAGCAATTTTTTAATTTTGATAGTTGTTGTCATTATTTGAATCAATTGTTTTGTTAAATTGTAAGAGGTCAAAGTATATATAACAACCTTGTAATCCCACCATATGGATAACACAAGCTATATATCATGATCTTTTGCGTTGGACATCAATACAGTCCATTTCTCATCACCGGTTATTAAGTTTTTCAAAAATGGATTGCTTTGATTTCGTTTGAGGAGCATGTCATAAATATTCATACGTTGAGTTAGCTGAATTTCATCCAGTTTATGTGGGACCCAAATATCATGCGTTTATGAATATTCTACATTTCTTAAATGATCATCAATAGTTGTTTTCGACAAATCCAACTTCTTTCTGATCTCCCCAACGGTTATATGTTTGTCATTTACGATAATTGCCTTTAATTGGTCTTGACTAAGTTGAAATGACCTACCAGAGCGTGATGCATCTTGAAGCGAACAATTTCCGAAACAAAATTTAGTAAACCAAATCTGGCAATTGGGTTCTGTTATTCCATTTTTCCAAAGACTCTATAGTTTTCAATGTGCATCTGCAGGTGTTTTGTTTTTTACACTAAAAAGTGCAATATATGTAAAATATTCATTTTGATTTTGTATTTTCGAAAATTCGCGGTATAAAATTTATGTATATAAACAAATTGAAATTTTTGTATAATATAGATATTACAGGGTTATGCAGAAATATATAGAAAAATATTCAAAATATATAGAAAAATATTCAGAAATATATAATGGAAATGTACGCTGAATAAATTATTGTCTCGCCAAGGGTTTTCTATAAACCGCCTCATGTTGCGAAAATAATCACTTAAATCTATATCGTTATGCATGAGTACTTGAGTAATTAATCGTCCCGATCTATAATGGTTCTTATAAAGAATGATACAGTATTTGCGAATTGTAGCTGAGGCGAGTATGGTGGCAGAAATCTGTAAGCAATACCTCGTTCTGTCAGCAAATTAATAACATCTTTGCGGTGATGGAACCTGCAATTGTCCATCACCAATACATCCCCAGGATTTCGATCGAAATGATTGCATAGCTTGTTACTAATAAAGTCCATTGAAAGATCCGTCTTTGATTTCGAAGCATAAAATACCTGTAAATTTGATTTAATAAAAAAAAGATGGCAAAACAATGAAACCTGACATTTTAATAGCAACCGTGCAGCTGATATTTTTGGCTGACTAAAATGTGATCAAATTTAAAAAGAAAAAAATCGATTTTTTCCTATATATTTTGAATATTTTTCTATATATTTCTGCATAAACCTGTACTATATATTTATTAATACAATAATAAAAATAAAAATAATAAAATAAACACCGAAAATACTTTCCGGACAACTTATAGTACATCTTATAGTATATCCTATTATCTATTTAAAAATAATCTAAAAAAAAATTATTTTATTAATGTTATCTAAATTTTACTTTTTAATTTCTTTAATTTTCATGTCTTATTTTTAATGTACTCACTGTGCATTATTTAATATCCAATAATCTTTCAATTAAAGAATGGCTTATCATTTATTTAAAATTTTTATTTTTTATTAATATAATATCTTCATTATTATTTATGTAAAATATTTGGTTGTATCAAAATTTCTGTGATTTTAATAGTTTAGTTGGATCATGTGGTTTTTTATCGAGTCGGTCAAAAAAGAGAATTGAAACGAATCACAAAAAATAAAAAAAACAAATACTTTTCTATTTACAAATTTATTAATAAAAAATTGATTCGCAATTTCTCGATTGGATATTTTGGCCCCTCATCCATTCATTTAGATATGATTTCAAGAGATCACCATAGACGTTCATCATTGACACGATCTTACTCTTCAGTTTCCCCCAAATCGATTCAATTCTTTGCGTTAACAACAAAATTCATCTTGTGATTGAAAGTTCGATGAACATAATTGCTTATTGATGCCTCTTATTGGTAGTAAAGTGGTGGTTTTTCTGTTTACTACTAATTTCAAAAATATGTTTGCATTCTTGGAGTCGTCAACCATGCCAAAAACCGATGACTATTTGAATCATTTTTTCGGGCCCGCCCATTTTTATTGGACTTTTAAAGAAAAAAATCTTATTTTTTCCTCATTTCTGCATATAAATTAATAAGAACAGATTTTGAAACGCCCGTGTCTTCAGTAGCTGACTTTTGTGGACACATTTATTTAGAGGTATTTTGAATTTTTCAAAAAAGAATTTCTTCTAATAGAAAAATATCTATTAAAATTTATGCAATTTTTCGTGTAGCAGCGCCATGAAACACAATCAGTGTTACTTTTTAATCTACATTCCTTGAATATCGTGCCACAGTCATCGCTTTTATCTAAAATCATTAATAATAATAATACTCTTTATTAATAAAATGAAAAAAAGAGTACTTATATATAAAAAAGGAGCTGTCAAAAAAGAGACTTGATAGTGATTTCAGTCAAAATAAAACATGATCCGTTTAGTTTTCTTTTATCAAACATTTTTTAAATAAAAATTCGAATCATGATTTTTACCGACTCGGTCAAAAAAGATATATGAAAAGAAACACAAATAATTGTAGATTTACAATTTTATTAAACAAAAAATTGGTTGGCAATTCGTCGATTGAATTTTTTTTGTCATCACATCCATTCATATATTAGGTTGTCCAGTATGAAATGTCGTATTTTTAGTAGTAATGATATGATTCAAGAAATCTTGTCCACAATGCTCTCTATTTTTGAACGAAAATTCATGTGTTCTGAAGTTTTCAAAATATCATTTGCAACATAAATAACGGCAGGTAGTTCAAATAATTAACATGTTTTTGTTAGCACACCTCTATTTCTCTTTCTTTATAAAAATTAATTTATGACAGTATCTCAAACATAAAAAAAACGATTATTCTAAGCTAAGGTGAAAATAAGAATAACATTTTATTTAAAGGAGAAAATCATTTTGTTCAAAAAAACTGGTTGAATCTCGTCCTTTTATTTCTTCAGCGTTCATAGGTGATGACCATCTGATGATCTTTTTTATTTTTGAAATCCTCTGGTTTAATCTATCTTTCCAGTTTCTTCTTTTTTATATTATTATTATTATTATTATTATTATTATTATTATTATTATTATTATTATTATTATTATAGATTGACAGTGCTCAGAAAAACTCGGTAAAACATGAAAAGAAAAGTGATCATGACAGATATTTCAAAATATTCAAAGAAAAGCAGCAGTTATCACCAGAAAAGATTAATTTTTTTCTAGCTGTAAAATTATTCTACAGTGCTCCCATTACAAAATTCATGATGAATATAGTATGATTATTATTCAGTTTATAATAAGTATACATTGTTGGCCATAAATGATCATATAAGTATTTACACATTTTTCTAATGTTCATAACTTAATATAGCTACCCTTGAATTCGATAAATGCCCGTAACCTGTCAAACATTGCAACTGAGCAAATGGTCTTAGATAATGTTTTGCCACTTTATTCTTTAATATTTTCCAACAATTTTCTCCCGAATTCTTTTTTTTTATTTTCTCCTTATTCTCAAAATATTATTTCACCACTTTGGCCTGATGTCAGAGTACTCTTATGAAGTATAAGTATAATTTCTTATCGCCAGAAAGTTCGGTAGAGTTTCCTTTACAATACCTAGCAAGCATAAAGAACAAACTAAAATGACCCGAACTTCTAACTTTTGCAGAGTGTACAGCTGACTGAAACTGATTTTAGGAGATCGACTTACATTCCGGATTTAGGTAAAATGTTTGGTCACTGTCTCATCCGCAAATGTTATGGATCGAAACTGATCAACATTACAATACATGTATTTCTTAAGAACACTAAACCCTTCTTAATATTCTTCGTACCAAAAACGAAGTTTCTGTGCCGGCCGGTAGACTCGGAGGTTTCTATTCACCAATCTCTGTCTTTGTGCTCATAGTTCTTTAACCATCAAGAAGTAATTGCGCTTTAATTGCAGCTGAATTGACAAAAGGAAAGGGTTTCACTCTGATCACAATAACATTGTTCATTTAATATTTTCTTGTTAGAAATTATTCAATAAGAGTAGTTTAAAATATTGGGACAATGTTTTTTTACCTAAAAGTAACAATGTTTTTTTTATGACCTACAATTATTTTTCTGACTACAAAATTACCTGTGGTTTTTTTGATCAAGAATAAAAAACCAACCTTTCTTTGATCTTGTTGTTGCAGCTTTCAACGTTCTGAATGTGGACATTGAGCTATGATTGAGAGTATCTATTTAAAGCTATTTATGCATTAACTTTTCAGATATCATTATACCTCCTAGATGATAGATATTTTAACATTTGTAATGTAATAAAGTAAAATACAACATATATATCTATTGTGTAATGATGCTCACAATCATAGCTCATTTCTGATTGGTTGATTTATTCAATTTTTTCACACAGTACGTAAAGGTAAATAGTACTTAATCTCCACTCACCGGAGATTGTTTCTTATTCGACAGCTTAACGTTAGTGAGTAAAATTTAGATTGTTCCACTATTCCTCATTATATTATTATTATAAAATTTTAGTGAAAATCCATTATTGAAAAAAAAAACATTTAAGGCTCAATTTTAAAATAAAACTGATTAAAAAAATATTTTTGCAATAACTTTTAACATTTGATTTTACACTTGTTTAAATAATATTTTAACGCTATAAATATGAATATCGAAATCATCAAAAATAATGAAGCAAATATAGGTGGGAGAAAAAAATTTAAAAATTCGAATGAAAAACCGCTTACCTTACGTCAATTATACCATCTTAAAGATGTTGCAAGATCATTGGATATACAGTATTCGACTGCCTGGAGAATAATTGATGAGTAATACTTATTTGCCTGCATAATATTGGTTAGCGCTGGAATACTCTCAGCAAGATATTCGAAAGACATTAAAATTGAAATTTGTTTTGAGTTAATTTTTATCGGCTTTCTCATATATGCTACACCCGACAGAACTTGTATTTTCTAAACTAAAGAATTCGGAATGAGAGATTTTATGAGAGATATTATGAAGATATGATTTTATACTCTAGAAACTTCAAATAATAAAGGCAGAAGATTTTACTGATTATTTTGGTCAAGTTTTCAGAAAAATTATTAATTCAGCAACACGATTGTCCTCTAAACATGTATAAACTGTTTCAATGTTAATAAATGTATTGTTTACTTATTCTTCTGTAAAAAGTTAAATATAAAAATGAATTTTAAATGATCAACTCAATTTTCTCTCATCAATTGATCAAAAATAATTGTACCTTTCATTCTAGGTATCATATTTAACATTCCTGACATTGTTCAGTTTTTTATTAATTATTGAACTCAATACCATTGGTAAAAGTCCTTCGGTATCTGACAGACAAGTTGAATATGCCGTCTATGTATTTTATCTAACAATTATAATAGGAGAAATCAGGCAGGTAAATCAATTTTTAAACTTATTTGATCACTCAATTTAAGATAAATCATATATATATTTCTTGTTTATTTAATTCGTATAAACATGTTACATTACTACTACCATTGCTATCGACCGAAGCATCGTCTGTAGAATTGATGTTCAGAGTGATGATGGAACAATAAGTCGTAAAGTTTGATATAGAGGTTTTTTGAAGTACCTGGTCATTGAAATAGACTCAAGTATTATTTTACAAACAATGGTATTTCACTGAGCTAATTGTTAACACCGGCCATGGAAAAGAAGAGACTAGGTTGGGGACTGAAATACAAACACTACGGAGACACATTTTTTTCAAGTAAATAAAAATTAATTTCCACAAAACGGTTTTCAGTAATTTAATTTCTTACATCATGTTTTCTTCTCGGATGAAAGCTCAATCATGCATAACAATGACCATATTACATTTGTTTGTCGTCGATCAATTGAAAGATACTTAACTGAATGTGTAAACCAAAGGGTTAAGCATCCGACCAAGTAAATATATTGTGCATTATATCTGCAAAAGGAGTTGGAAAACTTTATTTTGTGGATGGCAACATGAATTCGCAGCAGCACCTGCAAGTGCTCCAAAATGAATTACGGCCTTAATTACAAATTTGGTTTCCTTGTCGTGAATGATTTCAATTTATGCATGATGGAGCACCTTGCCACAGAGCTAAAGTAATTCAAAAATATCTCAATGCTGAAAAAATAAAACTTTTGGACTGGCCGGTAATTCTCCTAGCATGAATCCGATAGAGAATGTTTGGAAGGCTTTCAAAGATCAGCTCGTTCCAGAAAAAGTACTACGAAATGTGAAATGATCGAGAAAATAAATTATTTGTGGCATGACAACAGAAATGTTCATCAGACAGCAATAAATTATGTCAAAAGCATGAAATCAAGAATGCAGCTACTTCTTAAAAATAAGGAAATGCGGACCAAATATTAATTTCTTTTGTGCAGTAGATATATATAAAAGTTTTTAGTGTTTTCAGCTTCATAAATCATTATTATTGTATTTAATATTGAATTACGAAAAAAACCATTTTAAATTGAGTTTATGATTTTAAGAACGATATTTTTTGTTTGAGTCAATTTCAATGGCCAGATGCTGTAGTAACAAACGAGACGAAGAAAAGACTCTGTTAATGATATATTCTATAGACTGATAATAAATTTGGGATGTACAAAGTTAAGCATACCAATTTTTACAAACTCGTAATATTATTGCTGAAAGGTTTTTAGGTAAAATATTTCTCCAAAATAATGAGATCAATTAAAATCAGAATAAAGATACAAATGTCAAGTGAATCCATAAAAGCTTTTCAAAATTTTGTTATTTTTTACTTCAAATAAAAGTAATCATAATCCTTCTTCTATAATTGTAATATGCTTGATAAAAGTATTTGAAAACCTTAGTTGATAATTGGGGGACAAAGTCGCAACATTTGGACTAAAATCAATAATTGGAA
Source organism: Bipalium vagum (assembly GCA_037834085.1). NCBI lineage: Eukaryota > Metazoa > Platyhelminthes > Tricladida > Geoplanidae > Bipalium > Bipalium vagum. Next base: position 9,751 of record JBBMKC010246780.1, read on the forward strand.
GTCATCATTGTGGAACTGGTTTGATCTGATCACTTATTTAATATTTGCAATCGGCTTTATACTGAGAATGACAGTCAGGGATATCGATCTTGTCTATTGCAGAACAATGTTTGCCATTTCTTTAAGTATGTTTTTCATACGTTTCATGGAATTTTACTATGTGCAACAAAGTGTGGGACCGAAGGTCATTATGATCAGTAGAATGGTTAGTTTACCTGATAGTTAAGATGGATAATTATCCAAGCTTTTAGATGAAAGACATCTTGTTCTTTTTAGCCATTTACGTTATTGCATTGTTGGCATATGGTACATTCTCATTGTCACTACTTTACCCAAATGTTCCGATCAACAGTACTATATTGAAAAACATTATCTATAATCCATATTGGCAATTATTTGGTCAGATTGATACGAATTACATGGAAGGTATTTTTATTCCTTTCAAAAATATATCTCTCTGTTGTGAATAGGTACCATTTGTTACGATGGGATATGTCCGACTCCTAATTTTATGGTTATTATAGCAAATGCCCTGTTTTTACTTTTTGCAAATGTCTTATTGTTGAGTTTGCTCATTGCCATGTTTGGGTAAGTTATTATCAAATTTTAAATGATTTTAAAAAAATTCATGATAAAATAAAAGATTATTTTATATTATTTAATCCTAATTTAAATATTGTAAGATTTTAGAAATGTTTGTCAAAAGGTTTATATCCCTGTTATAAAAAAATAAGAAAGTTCAATAATAATAATAATAATAATAATAATAATAATAATAATAATAATAATAATAATAATAATAATAATAATAAT
>JBBMKC010246791.1:0-10562 GCA_037834085.1 Bipalium vagum
ACATTTTACGACTTTTCTTTATTTTGATTGTATTATGAATTTGTATTAGTAAATTTTATTTAATATTAATTTTTTTAGTTTTTTAATTTTAATTTAAGTTTTGTTTGCCTTATTTGTGATCGGTACACTACCTTAAGGGGTCAGATTAAGATAAGTTGTACACATCCTCACTCTCACAAAACTTAACAATATCAAAGCAAATATATTTATAGTTATTTAAAAGACGGAAAGATTTTTAATTATAAAAGTAATAAAATAGAAATGAATGAATTTTATAGTATTTTAAGTACATCTTCAAAAATAATAAAAAAGGTATTTAAGAAAAATAATGTTCATTGGTATTCACAAAATAAGAATTTTATTTCTGCGCTTTATGATGATAAAAGAATAGCTGAAGATAATGGAATTATTACATAACGGTCATAAGATACATTGAAAAATGTAAGTATTATTTATAAATTAGAAGAAATTAATAAAAGTCATATTTGTGAAAATCTACAACAAAATAATTTAGCTTAACATCAATTTGATAATTAAAGAATATTTATAAATAAGATAAAAACACTACTCTTATAATTATAAAAAATTAGAGACAGACAAGACAGAGAATTCATCTTCAAGAACTGGATCTAAGATTTTAGCTTTTGAAAGAAATTCATCAAAAACTGTATCCTGTGATTTTCAGAATTCAAAGATACATCCTGAATTTTTTCTCAACCGGCATGACTAAAACAATTTTCAATCGTTTTTTTAGATATATTTCCACGTAAAATTATTGCATCTTGGACATTTAGTTTTCTGTATGCCGTAAATGTATGCCGTCAATTTTCTTCAAATTTATAACTATTTTGTGTGCTGGACAATTGTCAATCACTAGTACAACTTTTTGCAAGTCTCATTCGAATAACCAGTTATTAAAAATTCCTGCAGTTAACCAAGCGTTAGAGAAATGCTTGTATTTATTGGAGATTTATAGAAATTTTACATATTTAAAGGTCAGTAGTGTTCAAATGAAAAGTTGAAGCCAACATCCAAGCTTCAATACCGCATTACCGAATGTCGAATAAAAGTAATTTGCTTTGATTTTTTTCAATATCAAATATTGAGAGTTGCGTGTTACGTAATTATGTTTTGTTTGAATAAATACTTTTAAAACTCTGACGTCTTTTCAATGTGTAGTAAAGAAGAACTGACATAAAAAATTGTAAAATACGCAAAGGTCTGAAAAATATCTAATTCTTTATTCGAAAAAAAATTCCAAGAAAACAGTACATCAACTTTTATATGATTGGGAAATAAGCCAAACTTCTTTAATAAGTACTGTGAAGCATATTCTTAGGAAGTATAGCTTGTTTGGACAGATTGCAGCAAAAAAAACGAATATTAAATAGCGACATAAAGAATCATTTAAAAACAGAGAATATGAAAAATTACCTCCTTTGTTCTGAATTTGGTAATTTTTACTTACGCATGAGGTTAGAACTGCTTTCCAGAAGAGGAGAATACGTTTGCAGACTTCAAGGATTCAAATGGTCCAAAATATATCACAAAAACTGTTAAATTCGGAAATGAGAGTTATATGGCTTGGGGTGCTATAAAAGAATAAGGCACTAGATTTCTCATTATGTATCCCGATCGCATGGATTCTTCAAAGTAAAGAAATGGTTGTTAATATATGAGCCACAAAATATATTTCAGTAGAACGGAGCCCCATGCTATAAATCAAAATTAGTACCATTATTCTTGGGTAAATCAAAATTATGTGTCTCAATCACGAGATCTAAATATAATTGAGCCGTTGTGAGGTGATCTGAAAGCTAGGGTTATCAGCTGTAAACTGGTCAATATTGAGACACGTTTAAGGATTTCGAGGGCAGTGGGTAATGATTCCAGTTTCTAAAATAACAAATATATATGAAAGCATACCAAGAAGGATGAAGGATATAATAAAAAATGAATTCATGAATGCAAGTTATTAATTTTCAATATGTTGAAGTATACTGCTTATTGGAATGCGTAACAAAGCTGTAAATTTCAAGAAAATATGTTTTATTATCTTATAATATTGTATTCAAAACAATTAAAAAAATCATGTTTTTGAAAAATTCATTTTTACTACAATTGAAAAAATATTTTTGTGAAAACATGCCCTTTAACATATTTAACTTATTTAAATATAGACTGCATTAAAGTACTTATAATTATATATTTCCATTATTTTATGTAAATTACAGGGGTGTCTCCAAGCATATCTACGACATAGTATTTTATATTTTAATTATAATTTAATAATATTAAATTTTTTAAAAAATTTCAAGTCAAGAAATAAAATTGTTTAAATAATAGATGATAAATCAAAATAAAATTAATATAGGAATATAATTAATTATGGAATATAGCTTAAATTTAGACCAAAATTTAATTGCTACAGTAAAAAAGCAAATTGCTGAAAATGAAAGGCGTCTTAAATTACAAGAATTTTATTATCTCGAACTATCTAAAATTGTTTCCACATTTGAAAATAGGTAATAATTTTATTTTATTGGTTCAATTATTTGCTTAGTGAATTTGAGAATGTACTTTCAAATGAAAATTTGAAAAATATTGCTAGTCATGTTTACGATGGTCAAGTTTTTGAAATCATTAAAGGCTTAAGGCAAGTCCAACATTTGGAAGAGAAAAATCAATATAAAAAAATAGCAAGTTTGCGATCTGAGCATTCTAGTATTTCTATTTATTCTATTTCTGTTATCTAAATTTGATGAGTTTAAGATTTTCTTTTATTAATTTTATATTTTTTAATTCTCTAGGAAAACTGAAAACATTGATTTACAATCAGAAAGAAGAAATGTCTCGAATTAAGAATGAGTCAATGTGGCAAGCTGTCTATTTAAAACAGCAAAATGAAAGAAAAGTGAATTATATTTCAAACTTTCATTTTATTTAAGTTTACAATAGGAAATAGAAAAAGAAAATGCGGGGGAGCTACGACGATTACATATGAAAATAATATTAGAACTTGATCAAAAAGTCCTTGAACAACAACGAGCTTTACAATCTTCTGGTTTAACTCAGTTTACTATAACAAGTGATCCTGGAGCAATAAAATTTCAAATGAAAGTATTAGATTTATTAATTCAAGTCAGCCGAAAAGATTCCAAGCATATTGAATAAATTATTTATTATCCATTCATTTATAATTTTAAGTATAAATTCAAGTTTTTTTTCACATATTACAAAATGATAATATAAATGAACTTAAATATCTCATTTTTGAATGATCTAGAAATAATACATTTAACAAAGAAAAAGTGCTTTCTTATTTAATTTCATTCCTTGGAGTTAATCTAATGATTCACAGTTCCAAATAATATGAGAGTTCCAGGAATACGTTAATCTACTTACTCTTCATTTTAGATAATTTATTTCTTTGAGATGATCCGGTCTGGTTCCTTTCGATAACTCACTATTATACCCACTGAATCTCAAATTAAGACTTTTATCACCAGTAAATTGCAAATAAATTACATCGAGTTTGTTTCAACTTAATTTATTATTCGAGTGTCTTAAATCAAAACTATCAATTATCTTATAAAAAATATGAAACAGTAGTATAAGAAGATTTAATGAGAATGAATTACAAAAAGTTATTTCAAGAATGTTTAAATCATAAAAAACAAATGTACACTTATTTTTATTTACGTTATTAAGAGAAGTTCGCTGCACCGTGATTGTTTTTATAACATGTTTTGTGATTATTAAATTAAAAATTAAAGATAAAAAAAATCACTTAAACTTAAAAAATTAATTAATAAAATTGAAGAGATTCTTTTTACTTAACTAAATTTTTAGTCTTGGAAAAGAATTTGAGGATCTCATTAGAAATACTTGTGGCATGTTTTTGTTTTAAATGACTAATTTAATCTCAATTTATAATACTTTTGTGGCTATTTAGTATATTATGTAAATTTAACGAAATTAATCTCCATTAAGGTTGCTGCGGTCCTTTAAAGCCCTCCGCTCATAAAAAAATCACTCTTAGCCTGGATTCTAAAAAATTGTATAACAAGAAATATTAAATTAACCTTGATAAAAGACCCGTAGTGATATCGAAGTTCAATTGAATTTAAAATATTATTTTTATATTTATTTCTCAAATTTTAATTTTTATAATAATAAGTACAGTAATAAGAAAAAGTTGTGCTGAAATTGACAGACGTCAGCGTTAGGGCACTTCTAATCGTGAAAAACACTAATGTACACTGTAGAATAGGTTTTTATGAGCATCGATTTCTTGACAAGCTTACATAAGAACCTAATCATGTCTTCAAAGGTGCGAGGTTTGCTTGCAAACACTATCCTTTACTGTTCTCCAAAAACGTCCACAAGTGTTCTCTCTTTTTATTACTGTATATCTACGTATGCATTTTTTATCTGTTCATTATGAAGAATGAGACAAAAGTAACTGGAGTTTGGCATGATTGAAGTAAAATAGAATTGAAAATAGAAAATTGTGGACTTATTTCAATCTTTATTTTGGAAAATGATTAAGTGATGCAAATAGTTTCGAATATAAAGGTTTAGAGAAATCGGAAAAGAATTAAAGGACTTAAAACAGAAAAATAAAATAAAGATTGTTAGACAAGAAAAAGGGTTAATATTTTATTCTTTGTTGGAAAAATTAAATTCTTAAAATGTCGATTAAAAAAATCTAAACTCAGCAATTTTTAGAATTTTTCTGTAAATATGAGTTGTAAAAAATAATAAATGGGTTCAACACCTAAGAAAAATGAAAAACTTACAATTTTAAAATTTCATGCAATAAGCATATTATAATTTTAATTAGTAAAATAAAATTTTTTAAAAATGTAATAAATATTAATACATTAACCCTAATACATTTTTCGCTGTTGCTCGGAAAATATATCTAAAAATAAAAAAATGAATAAATTTGTTGGTGACATTTGATCATGAGATTTAGTTTTTGTGACTAATGAAAATGTTATCTTAACTGTAATAGATGTCTTTACAGGATATGCTTTTGCAATTAGTTTAAGAGATAAGGCAGTTACAAATGCAATTATAAAAAATTTGAAACTCAAAAAATTTCCCAAAAAATTGTGTTGATAAACAGAATTTTATAAAAAATTTGAAATTTTTTTGATAAAAATGAAACAGAAATTTACTCAACAGAGAATAAAGGCAAAGCTATTGTCATTGAGAGATTCTAAAAAACTTTAAAAATTATGATGTCAAAAAATCTTTAGAACAAGATAACAGAAAATAGATGCTTCAGAGACTGATAGACCCAGTTCCAAATTCTTCGGCTCAATACAGTTCAAATGTTAAATAACAATTTTATTCTGAACTCTTTGATAACAATAATAGTAGGATGTGCAACTAGACTTTGAGGACAGAACCTGGAATTTGATTTATACATTTTATTTTCTTTCCTCAAAGTCTGGTTTTACATACCATATTAATTATTTTAATATTTTTCATATTTTTTTTTAAAAAAAAGAAAAATTAACAAAAAATATTCTATCTTAAAATATGCAGCTTCGCTTTTGAAACCAAACGTTTCGAAAAACCAATCAACAGTAACAAAACTTCGAATAAATCTAAATCATCTAACTGATGAAGAAATCATAAAAATATCACATAAATTTCCTCAAGAAAGATATTATGAAATATTCATAAACATCATAAATAATATAACAAAAAGATTAATATCAATTTTAAAAAGAATATTTTTTTTAATAAAAGTTGAAAATAAGATTGAGTACAAACAAGACTTAGAAAGAAAATATAATAACTTAATAAATTTAAACTTCGCTCTCTAAATTTATAAAAAATAGAGGTCAGAGAAAATACAGAAATTTCTACGAAAGTAATCATGGGATAAGTGGAAATAAAAGAATTAATGCGGTTAGCGAAAATATTGATGTGATATCGGAAGGAGACTGTTTAAGAGAAGAGTGTGAGAATGCACCGGTTTATCCAAAAGACAAGGCTCCACTAGTAGGAGCCATGTACTAGAAATCGAAAAATGATTATTCCCAAAGGATTGAGACTGATGAAGGAGTTACGCCAACGGCAGAGAAAGTTTACAGATTTTTTAAAGAAGCTATTTGAGATTGAAGATTGTAATCAATTGAATGCGATTGCAGAAAGTGAAGAGACAGTTATTTCGTATGACAGAAAGCAAGAACCTCTAAGTGTGAGAGCATGGATTTGGAATTGGATATTCTATTGGATACAGAACCAGGAATTAATGCAATGAGCACGAAGATTGCCCAGAAACTGACAGATGTTAAGATTTAACAGTATAGTGAAAAACTGAGATGTGTAAACGACAGTTATTTAGAGACAAAAGTGTCAATAAACATAGAAGTCAGCGTTGGACACCATAGAAAAGTTGTAAAATTCATAGTTGTAGAAAGTGTCACTCTTGAATCGATAAGTGAAATGGAGTTTCTTAAAAAAATCACATAAGTTTTAAAGCAACAATATGGAAAATATGAGCATTTCGCTGTGTAATGTAGAAGGAAGATTTGGTAGAGCAATACACTAAGGAGAACGATTGAAAAGAGCTTTGAAATTATTAAATGTTAAGTTGTCAAATTACAAAAGATAATTGAGGTAAACGAAGACGTGTTAATGGAAGATAATGGGATATTGGATGTACCCATCTGACAAAAAATGCAATAAAAACGAAAGGTGAGACAATTAACTTAAAACCAATCAGGCAACCAATGAATTTAGTTGAAAAGATGAACGATATTCTTTTCAATATTCGTCTTGATATTCTTTAAGAGAAAATTTGAGTTTTTATTTTTAGATTTATTATTTGTTATTTAATTTATTATTTATTCAAAGTGTACCCCGTTTGTAAAATAATTTTTGAGTGATTACTATTTTGCTAACTAATTAAATATGTAATAATAAAAAATAACTGATAGCCAGCAAATAAGTACAAACGAAAAAAAGTGGTGGTACAAAAAGATGATTTGTCTTGACTCATCCAATGACTTCTTGCAGACGAGGTTTAATAAAGTTGGGACGCTGATTTCTTTCCATCCGATGTTCAATGTACTCATTGATTTCTACACGTAGATAATCTTTGAATGGCCTGTTAATGGAAATGTCTATTGTTTGAAGGTATTGTGTCATCCACCCTGGTATCATTACCTGATTCACTCTTATTTCTTACAGGAAGACCTTCATGTCTTTTGCACGATGTGTACTGACAGAGTCTCATAATAGAAGACCTCTCTGACTGCTACGTAACACCAGTGGTAACATCAAGTCCACCCACTTTCTGATTTCAGACTGTATTCCATGCCCTGTCAGTTTCAATAACAAAAACTCCAGATATATTTTCAACCTTGTCCTTCTTTCCTTTGGCAATGATGTGAAGTGCTACCTTGCTTCCATCCAGGCACTTTCATAGCCAGTAGATAGAACATAAATAGACGAAGCTCCTTTAACATCAATTGTGCGCTGAGAATCCTGTCCCAAGTAGACAGCGGTGTCATCCATAGCAAAAGCATTATGGAGCTGATACTTGGAGAAATTAATTCCATCTGAAAAGGCCTTGAACACAAGATCCCTCTTGGCTATTTCGCATCTTCTAACTTAAACAGAGTTGTTGATCTGCACAGTGACAAGTCATACCTTTGAAGAAAGCTGTCAATCCAATACTGAGATGCTATGAATTCCTCTGCAGTAAATCTAAGTGATAAGGCCATTTCTAATGCAAAAGGTTGAATATCTCTTCTCCGGACAATTAGATTGTTGGCCCTCTTATCGGCAATCCAATCGCAAATTATGTCTTCTAACACTGGATAGAGTGGTTTTAGACCAGAACCACTTTTCGTTTCTTCTCCTGTCCTGTCTCCACTTTCTGACGTAGGTCGTCATACTGCGTTCGCCACTTTCTATATATATAATAATATAAAAAAATATATTTGACCCTTGTCCATTATTTTGATGATCAATTTTCTAATCTAAAAATATAATAAAAAATGACTTTAAAAAATTAGTTATGTTTCCTATTTTATGTTTTCCTAAAAGTAAATATATTGAATATGCATAAGTAAAAGTTACGAATAAATGATATATTAAATAAAGGCTAAATAGTAATTTTAATTTGTAAAAATGCATGTATTATAATAATAAATAAAAAAAATTCTTTGAAAAAAAGTTTTTTAAAAATAAAAGATAACAAAATATGAGGGTAGTTAATACAAGTGTTTATTTTCAAAGGAGGCCTTATTATCCAAGAAACACTGTATTTTATTTGTAAGGAGAGTCACTTCAAAATAACTTAGTTTATTTTATTTTACTTTATTGTTATTTCATTATTGCCAATTTTCGTTATTCTGCTTGATAACATTGTGGTACATTATGATAATTTTGTAATAATTTGAAAAAATTAGAGAATTGGATATTTTAATATTTTTACATTTAGTGTATTTGATTTTGGTTAACAATTGAGAACAAAATTGATAATCGAATATATTAAAATTTAAACTTTATCACTGTTTAAAAATTTTCTAGAAAATGTTTTTAAAGTGTTTGATATATTTAAAAATCTCATTATTGACTTATTATTATTATTAATTATGTTATTATTTCATCAATGTAATATAATTTTTTAAACAATCTCAAAAAATATTGTTATCACAAACATTTTTTCTAGTAGAGTTAGAGATTAGCCAATTGCAAAATAATTAGTTAATGGAGCTCTTCAATTTATATGTTCTTTTGTTCTATTTAAATTATATCATAAATTGTTTTATTTATCTTTAAGATATCTTTTAAATATATTATGATCAAATGTAAAATATTAAAAATTTTGTTATCAAAATACAGATGTATCATTTAGAAAATCTTAAAAAATAAGTGAAAACATTTAGAGCAAACAAATATATAAAATTTTGGAAATTTAACTTAAAAAATATAATCTGGTGGAAAATAAATTTATCTTCAATTTATTTAAGCATTCATTACTTACAAATGTATTATTATTTTTAATTTTAATTTTTACATTCTTTAGATATTATTTTAATAATATATATAAATGAAAATTAATGTCCCATTAAAAAAGATTGAAAATAGAAAACATTAAAAACAATTTTCCATTATAGTATCTTTCATTATCATTTTCTTAATCACAAAAATACATTTCAACAAATACTTCATGTGATGCATTTATAATAAAAATGAGTTAGGATGTACTAATGAGGCATATATTTTTTTATTTATAGTTTAGATTTTAAAGATTTTTCTTACCTATTATTATAAGAAACTCTTTGAAAGGAACATACATTTTGAAGTTAAATTGATTTGAGAAATGACAATGACATTTAGTTCAGTAATTTAGAAATATAATGTTAGGTTATAACTTAATTTTAGTGATTTTGAATAATATATAGGCAACAAAACATTTTACTGAAAAATCAATATATAATATAATTTCAATTATTATGTAGGACATTCCCTCACTTTCTAGAAATTTGTTAGATCGACTCTAAAAGAAATTAAGCAAATCTTCCTCCTCACAAGAAATCATTTGGTTAGATAGCGGGCGGAAAAGATAGAAATCTGTTGACTCAAGGGTTAAGGAACACCGAGAGTGTTGAAAAACCTCCTAATCCATCTATTGGAAGATATTTTTTGGTGATATTTCCTTTGTGGTGTTGCACTTTATCATGGAAAAGAATTATTCTGGATCGTTTATGCTGTCTTTTCTTTTTCATAATTTCGTTTACTCGACACAAATGATTTATGTATAGGTTCGTCGACTGTTTGATTTTTCTGTATCATTCATAGTGCATGAGACGGGCTCAATTCTACCAAATAAGATTATGTATTTTTTGGAATGCAAATTTTGTTTAATTCAGAACATTAAATATACAAGCAGGAATCAATCATTTCTTCCTGTTAATCAAGTTTGTATGCAAAATATTACTTTTCATATCTCATGATGATTCGATGAAGAAAGGGATAGCAATTCATAACAGTCATTTAATACCTAAAATCAAATGGGTATAGTTAAATACTGGATTCTTTGTGTAATATCTGAACAAAAAAATCAAAAAGTCTTTCAAAAATTGCAGGTCCAAATCTTGCCAGACACCGAGTGACATGCAATTACAAGAAGTGATCTCAGACAAATCTCTGCATGTCTGACGACAATCTTCTTTAACAGGTCCTATCAATGAGTCATCATCGATATTGGATAACTGACCGGTATGTGGAGGTTTAATGTACCATTTTCGAATTTTTTGTATAAATATTTTCAGTTGTCCAGGTCAAAACGTATCTTCCATACATTACATATTTGTGGAGACTACGACCAAACAAAGCTCCAAAAACTTCGACAACAGCAACAGCATCAAATTCGTGATTATCCATAAACTTATCTAACTTTGTGATTATCCATAACACCTTTATTAACTTGGTGATCATCCATAAACTTCATGATTATTATCCTTCATAAATGTGCATGTAGCTTTATTTATTTTTGTGTATATTTAAATTTAAAATATATTTGT
>JBBMKC010246802.1:0-10561 GCA_037834085.1 Bipalium vagum
ACTCTTTCAGTTATCTTTTGTTTTAGATTAATACCATTTTAAAATCCCGGAGTGACTTATCGAACACCCTGTATATTTTAATAATGACAGACTTCCTTTAATTTTATCTGGTAAATGTTTAGGGAATTATTTTTACTTTCTTTTCTTATTCCTAATTTATTAATTTTTCTCAAGAGTTATCAGAAAATTAATAGTTTTTTAACAAATAATTAATCATAAAAAATAATTATTATGGATAAATGTTGTTTTTGCATGACGCTACTTTCAATTTTCCCCTTTTCCTAATATAAGTGATTTAAACAAAAAATTATTTCTCCTTTTTTCACGAATGAATTTTAACAAAAGTTGAAATAAATTTGTTTAAAATTACATCAAATGTAGATTAACTTTTACCTCTTTTATTCCAGAAAGTCTTAAAATTTTAAAATTTTCTTGATAACATAAATCTGAATGATATCTTATGTTATAGATTAGGTTAAATGACTTGGGAACTGATATCGAGTCAGTTGAAAAGTTAAGAGGGAAACAAAATGGCATAGAGCTGGATATTATTGTGTTGAACGAAAAGTTTCAAAAATTAGGGACTTTTAATATCACAACTGACAGCCTAAATGTGGAGCATGGTATTCGAATCAGTGTGAAACAAGTTTGTTTTTCTTTATTACCAAGACATTGAGTTAATTTTTTAACTGATATTAATTAGAAAGAAATTAAAGAAGACCTGGACAATTTACATTCATTAACTACTCAAATGGGAGAATTGCTTAACCTCAGTTACAAATTCTTTAAAGTTAACAAAGTAATTCTGATCAATATCTGTATTTTTTTAAAAATAAAAATACATTGCAGGATTGCACTGTGCTCAACGATACATTATCAAGCCAAGCGGAACTGATTGAAAAATCAGATTTGCCTGTGGATTCTGAGACCACAAAAGCAGCTTTGAAAATACATGATGATCTAAAAACAGATATAAGTAGTAAAAAAATTAAGGAGAACCGAATAAATGACGTCTGTCGAAAACTACGGCAAGAGTGCAATAACATCAAGGACAAGATCCATAATGAGAATATCACAATTATTCCTACTGACGACCAGTTAAATTGTCTTCAAGAAAAACTTTTGTCATGCACTAAGAAAGTACAAGACTCTTGGACAAAAAGGCTAAGTGAACTGAATGAATGTTTGCAGATTCATGTAAAATGCATTAAATTTGAAATTCATATAATATTATATTATATTATTGCCTTCTACAAAAAACCTCAAATCATAACAGATCCTCCTCTATGCTTCATAGTTGGGATTATGCAATGATCTGAGAACCTATCACCAGTAAACCTGCGGACAAATACACACCTTCTTGATCCAAAAACCTTAAACTTCGATTCATCCGACCAAAATACTTGACACTAGTCTTCGGATGACCAGTTTTGGTGTTTCCTGTCCAATTCTAATTTTATCTTCTTATTTTTAGGCCGAAGTATTGGTTTCCTAGTGGCAATTCTTCCAAATAGACCGGCCTTTTGAAGCCGGTCTTTTACCGTTGTTACGCTAATACCTCTTTCTCGGGCATGGTTTATGTGAGATACAATTTCTGGAGCCGTTAGACGTCTATTATTGCCCGTGATTATAATTCTACGGTCTTCTGTATCAATAGTTTTTCTTGGTCATACAGCTCTTTCATTGTTCTTAATAATGCCGATATCGTTTTATTTCTTTATTATAGCGCTGACTCTGGTATGCGATAATTTTAAATTTCTGCCAATTTGGCGAGCACTAATATTAATTTTATGTTGGGAAATAATCATAAACCTTTTCTCCAGAGAAATCTCATTAGTTTTAACCATACCTTAAATTTCTTTATATATTAAAATTATTAAACAACATTAAAATTATTTTAAAAAATCTTACTTATTTTAAAATTCCAATTTAGACAAAAACCAAAAATGAACTAATTTAAAAAATCGGCTTTTTAACTAAGTTATATTTACAGATATTTATAAATATTAATTTAACTTTATTTGCTTTAATTATATCCGAATAAAATGATAAGGTTTTTAGAAATATTTTTAGCTAAATTTTATAAAAATTAAAATGTAGAAATTCATATTGTAAAATTTATTATCTTTGTGTTCTATCGTTATCTATATGTAAGGGTCTTAATAAATTTTCAATTACAATTGGTTTTTAAAGAAAACATTAAACTATGTTAGAAAAATTTATCATTTTGCATTTTAAGAAGGGTGTACAAATAATTTCTGACGGTAGTGTTTATTATTGTTGTAGTCTAAATAAAGTGTTTTAAATAAAATGTGTGGATGCGGTAAGATCTCCCATCCAAGCATCTGTAGCTTTTCCTGACTCAATTGACCAGTATATGGTCCCTCGTTGAAGTGTTTCAAGATCAAAAATTTTCTGTTTCTTAAGATAGACCTGTTTTTTGACCCATTTACTCTATTTGTTGAGAACATTTTTTAAATCATTCACTGAACCTATGGATATGCCTACAATATCTACTAGCATTCTTACTGTGTAATTTACGATTAACTTTGTCCATAATTGTTTGTACAATTCCTTTTGTTATAGATTTTGATGAACGACCAGAACAAGCTTTATTTTCTATGAATTCACAACTTTCTCCGAAAGAATTTTTACCACTTGAATAAATATTTTCTGGATAAGCTGTTTTGGTGGCATAGATTTCATTTTTTGAACAAAATTTAATGCAACTGCTTTGCTCTATAATAGACATTTTTAAAAAATTCGTAAAAAGGTAAATTTATTTAAGTAAATAACATTTTTTTAACTCCAACATTTGTTTGAACTTCCCATTTATCACATATTTTTTTAACATAGTAGTACTAATTAAACAAATATGATATGAAATTAAGAAATTACTTATTCCTTAACCTGGTAATATTTTATATACAGTAGAACCCGGGTGTAAGAGAAAACTGGGTGTAATAGGCTTTTTTGAATTTCGTTTTCTTGTAAATCTACTTTACTAATGAAATGACCCAGATATAAGAGACCCGGATGTAATGGAAACCCATATGTAATAGACAATAAAAAAATCAAAAATTACAATTAAACCCCTGATGTAAGAGTCAAATTGTCGCTATTGATAATGGACTTTATGAAATCCTTTAGGTTCTTAGATGCAGTCCATCTATTAAAGTTTTGTAGTCAAACGTAAAACCAGAAACAATAGCAAAATGTTTCCATAGAACAGATTTCCAATATAAAAGATACAAAAATAATATTGTCAAAAGAGAAGTTGACAAAAACTTCTATTTACCCGTGATAAGCTTCAAAACTTTTATGGAATGAGTCGATTGTGATGAAAAACTTAGAGATGAAGATATCATTGATCTTGTTAGAAATGAGAAAAAACCCAAAGAAATTTGGAAGGGAATATTGAACTTGAACCTATAAGAAAGCCACCTCGACCAGAAATTATTAAGGCTCTTGAAACCCTACAAGTCTATTACAATGTTGAATTCGAAGCTTTATACCAGGAATTTCACGCTGTAAAACATAGACTGATGGAAAATATTTACTATTGCCTATTGCAGTCAAAAATCACAAATTATTTTGGTTTGCAATAAAATTATTGTAATATGTATTAGTTTCTAATAGACTTATCGCGTAAAATTATCGTTATAAAATTATTATGTAACTTCCTGAACCCTGATATAAGAGAAACCCGGGGGTAAGAGAAAGTCTTAATTTCCTTGTATTCTCTTACATCTGGATTCTACTGAGAGTTAAGTAATTTAATTTTATTAAAAATTCCTTGAACTAAAAATATTTCTTATTTTACCTGACTTTGAAACTGATTTATTTACAGTGGTCATTATTTAAATTGAAATTAAAAATGAAATATAAAAAAATGAAATTTAATGTTAATTGTGTAAATATCATATTTAACATTTATATATTTTAGGCATTCCTAGATTCTTGTAAAATAGAGGTGCAGTGGATTTCTACACAAGATAAAAAGTGTGATGATATTAATAAAAATATTGTTTCGTCGATGACTGTTGAAGATATAGTAGAAAATTTAGAAACCAAACGTTCCATTGCATCAGCCTTATACGGCAGAGAAAACAAAATTCTTAATGGTACCTTACTAAAATCTTTGGAAAACTTAAAGAAAAATAATGTAATGACTTTTCATGGAAAATATATTTACTAATTTCAACAGATTAAAGACTTTGACAAGGCCGAGAAAAAATATAAATTCTTATCAGACCAGTTTGCTCTGCTGAATGAAAAGTTACAGACATTACAAAAAAGACTATCGTCAGAAAAAGAGCTCCAAGAACTAAGTCAAAGAGTGCTTGATCAAGTTTTATGGATTCGGAATAAATTGCTGGTCGCTTCTGATATGAATTATGAAAATAAAGTGAATCTTTCCAACAAAATTAAAAAACACAGAGAGTTCATTTCTGAAGTAATTATTTATCTCTCCATCCCTGGCTATATTATTTAATATAATTTTTCATTTTATTTTATTTAAGGTTGATTCATAAATTCGCGGACAAAAATTGCACTTTTTTAATTGTTATTATTTATGACTATATTTTTGAGGTAGAAAAGAGTATATTATTTAATCGTGTCGCCTTCTTAATTCTAAGTCTTGATCTGGAAATTGTCCTCACTTTCGAATAATATTTTAAAAATATGTATTTTGATGAATTATATTTTTCTCAATAATATGTATATCATTATTATTATTAACATCATTAGGTTTATAACTCATGGGTTTTTTGTAATTTTCGAATATTTAAAATTTTTTACTGATCAAATCATAGAATTCTATATTATTAATCTATTTTATTATGCACATCATATTATACGTAGTGCTCCCATTAAGTACTTAAACTGGACAATAAATATACAACCGATTTTATTTAAACTGTCCTCAGATTTTTGCCAACTGGAAAGCAAATCCAAAATACCTTTTTTTATAAAAAGTTTTGGAGTAAGACCAACAAATCCGTGACATAGTGCTGCAAATCAAACGCACAATCAAATAATTTTCCTCTCAAATACTTCTTCAGTTGTCGGAAGAAGTAAAAGTCAGTGGGAGCGAAATAGGAAATACATGCT
Source organism: Bipalium vagum (assembly GCA_037834085.1). Classification (NCBI taxonomy): domain Eukaryota; kingdom Metazoa; phylum Platyhelminthes; order Tricladida; family Geoplanidae; genus Bipalium; species Bipalium vagum. The sequence goes on from JBBMKC010246802.1 coordinate 5,116, forward strand.
ATGTGAGGAACGAGTGATAATACACACTAACCAATTGTTGCTTTTGTCAGATGAGATGTGTGGATTGGAGCATTATTATTCAAGAGCCACAATTCAGTCTTTCCTCTTTTTTAGTTTTCCTCTTACTTCCTTTGTAAGTTGTGCATAATATTTTGAATTGACTTTGACATCAGGTGCAACAAAATCGATTTTGAGAAAGCCTTTTATATCCCAAAAGATTGTCATCATCAGACATTATTTTATGAAATGTGCCAGTTCTCATTTTAATGTTGGTCTCTCCTTGGTATCTTCCATTAGGCAGATTCGCGTTTACTTTCCAGTATATACAAGCTTAAAGGTATCTCATTCTCCCTGATTATGTTATTGAGGAAATCATCTCCTAGTTTTTTGTAGATTTTAAAATTTTTCTTACAAAACTTTAATCGATGTTGTTGCATATCATCTGTGAGAAATCGTGAGCACGGCTTCCTAACGCCAATTTCATGTAGCAACACATGAAACGTAACTTTTGAGATGTTTAGATGTTTCGCGAGGTCTCTTCTTGCAATACGACGGTCTGTAATTCTGATTTGCTGGAGGATTTCTTTCTTCTCATCTCCAACTTCAGTAGGTCTGCCCGACTTTTCCGAATTAAAAAAATTTTATAAATAATTTCTTTGCTATTTGTTTGTTTCAATAGCGTGAATTTGATTACACTTCAAAATTCAAAATTGTCTGTCATTTTTTGAAATAACCCAATTATTCTAAAAAAAAATACTTTTTTTACCTATATATATTTTAGAACTAATTACTTTTAATATCTTTATATATATGGTAATTATTTCCTGTCGAGTCTAAGACCCTAACGGGCGCACCACGTACATAGAAGAACCATTTATTAGGATGTATCAAAAGTCTTTTTTCATGAAAAACAAAATTTATTTAAATGTATATAATAAAATAACAAAAGATAATTAATATTCGAAATATAGTTCTTTGTTCTCAATGACCTTAAGCCATCTCTCTACTAATTGTCGAATTCGGTGAAAGTACTATTCCTTGGTTTTGAAGGTATTTTTTTGAACGAATTTCCTATTTATTAAATTTGGATAACGTGTCTTTAAAATGTCGTAGACACATTCCAATTACTCTGTGTAAAACTCAGCATTCACTGAAGAACCTCTAGGAACCAGCTCAAAGTGAATATTTCCCTCAAAACTCCACCATGAGCTCTTCTTTTTTGATACTGTAACGCCTTGGCTTTTAACACTTCTAATAACACTCGAACAGGTGATTTTTGCTTTTTTCTTGTTCATATGAACATATTTATGATTCATGACCAGTTTCTATCGTATAGGTTTAAAAGAACAAGTTTTTCTTAAACTTAAATTCTCGTGAATATTATCTGACTAAAAGTCCAAGAAATATTTGATGTTGTTCGAATTTCATTGTTTGTTGTTCAACCATCATCTACTCTTGTGTTCATTTCCAAAAAACTGATATATAAATAGTCAACCAAATAATGAATCCTAAAATTTATACTTTAATAGTGATGATATATTTTTAATAAGAACTTTCTAATTTATTTTTCTTTTCTATTATATATATATATTTACATATTTATTTATATATGTATACATTTATATATTTAATTAAATGTTAAACCAATTTGAATGGTTTGTGTACATAGATTAAAATGTTTCTATTTTATAGATTAAGATAAATGAGCCAGATTTTCAGTTGGTTATAGACTTTGGTAAAAAGCTCATGTCAGAAAATCATATGTATTCCGTGGAGATTGAGCAAGAAATAACTGATTTAGAAAACCAGTGGAGTAGCCTTTTGACAATGAATGATTTTAAAATGCAAAGATTACTGGAAACAAATGATGAATTGCTATGGTCAAGAAAAGCTGAAGCATTTAATTCTTGGATTGATGAAACAGAAAAGAGTTTAGAGTCAAATGATTATGGAGGTGATTTAATGTCTGTTGAGAAACTGAAACGAAAACACAAGGTAATTTTAATATAAAAAATAACAGAAAATTAAATGAATTTTGTCTCGTTTCATGTTTTTTATTTTGATTGTTAGTCAATTTTACTTTTCAAATGTCTCTTCATCTTAATAATTTTATTTCAATATTATCATTTTTGGCATTAGGACATTGAGGTGGATATCACTTTTCATAAGGAACAACTAACAACTTTGGAATCTGACGCTAAGAAAATGATTGATGAAAATAATTATTTATCTCAAGACATAAAAATCCAAATGGAGGATATCACTAGTCGATTTACTAAACTGGAATCTTTTCTTCAAAACCATTCGAAAAATTTGGCCGATACTGAGCTTCTTTACCAGATGAATTGTGATGTTTACTATCAACTAGACTGGGCTAAAGACAAATTACAATTAGCTAATAAAGTTGAGGTAAACTTTCTTTTCTATTCTTGAAATCTTATTAATTAGTAACTTTATTCAAGTTGGGATCATCTTTAGCTGAAACACAGCTACTTATGGATCAGCATGAAATATTAATTTCAGAGATTTTAACCCGATCTAAAATCATAAATGAAATTGAAAATAGAGCATTAGAACTTGAAAAACGTAACCACTTCGCCAAAGATGCCATTGGAGGTCAAAGGACAAAATTAATGAATGCTTATAAACGACTCTGTGAGGTTAAAGATAGTCGCTTAGTAAAATTATCGGAAACAAAAATTTATCATCAAGTAACACATTACTTGTGCCTCTAAGAGTTTTCATTGAAATTTCTATTGCTTAGCTTATCAGTGACATCACGGTGGTTGAAATGAGGCTTAATGATAAAATACTGCTGCTGAACAGTTTAGAGAAGGAAACAGATGAGCAAAGCTGCCAATATCTATTGAAAAAATTGGATCTTGATTTGGAGATTGATTCTGAAAATGATAATATAATTTCATTAGGTGAACGTGTTTCAAAAGTGCCAATGGAATATCAAAAGAAAACCAATATACCTTTAGTAATATTTGATGCTTACATTAAAACAATTAACATTTTTTAATTTGACCTGAATGTATAAGTAGAGATTTTAAGTTTCTGTATTACCACCTTCACCACTTAATTATAAAAGACGTGTAATAAATTATTAGTTTAACAATTTGGAGTTTATATTTGCATAATGGTAGATCATAAATTATATTCTGTAACATTTTTATTAACAAAAAGTGAAGATTTAGATATTTCGTTTGTTTTACGAATATGATTGGTTTAACAAAAAATATTGAGAATTTAACAAGAAAATGAGATTTAACCCAAAAGCTAATTTTCCTATCTTTGTTTTACTTTTCTGAGAAAATTTAGAAAAGAAAATTTCAATATAATGGACACTATTTTGAAGATTGTGAGTGAGCTTATGAAAAAATATTGGTTTTATCAATAAAAACGGAGAAACAGGTGATACAACAAAAATTGAAGATTTTCAATCAATTTTTGCAAAATACAATAGAAATATTTGATAGAAATATGTGGTGATGTTAATAAGAAAGCAGAAATTTGATTTATTCTATCAGTAAAACCGAAAAACAAAGAAAAGCTTAGAATTTTGTAAAGACATCCGATCAAGAATGTTACTTATAATGTTTCATTATGTGGATATAAAATATTTTTAGATATTCTTAATAAAATAAAAATATTTAAATATCTCTCTGACTTGTTGATATTCTCTCATTTCCTTTATATATTCTAATAAAATGCTTAATTATTAATTTTTTGAATGTTTGAAGATTAATGGTGATAATTACTAGAACAATCTCCAATTGAAATTAAATGAAATAAAGGAAATTATTCAAACAAAAAAATCAATAATCACGTGCCATTTAAAATACTTCACCTATGAAAGAGAAACCAATGACATCTTAACATGGATAAAGGATCAAAACAATGTGATTCTTGTTGAGGAATATGGAACCGACTTCGATGATTGCATTAACATAATAGAAAAATTCGATTTATTTTTCCAAGTAAGACCTCAGCATGGATTTTTCAATTAATTAATTACATAAAATAGTCTTTCAATGCAAACAAAAGTAAAGTTTCTGCGGTGAAAAGTACCGGAAAACAATTGATAAGTGAAAAAAATCCATATTCTATTCAAATAGAAAAAACCATTGATTTAATTAATAACAAAATGAATGAATTAATTGGGAACTTTAAGATTCGTAAAGAAGTATTTGAGTTCGTTATTTATTATTAATAATTTATTGTTCTAAATCCAGGCTCTTCATGGAGCCCGTGAAGTTCATTCTTTCATTAGGGAATGTAATGATCTGATTAGTTGGATACAAAATAAAAGCCTTGAGATATCCTCAGTGAAACAGGCCGAGAAATCTAGTGATCCTGATGCAACAGAGGTGTACTCAGATAAAACTGAAGCTATTATGTACAGGGAGTTCAGTCAACCTTTGTCGTTAATAAGAAAAATGGAGAATAACTTTTCGAAACATGAACGAGATATTGAACCGGTCCAGAATCAAATCGACAGATTTAATTTGTTAGTTTCAATATGTTTTTTTTATTTTAATGTCTCTCTTTTTGAAAGAGAATCTGTCCGATTGCAAACTGTGTATCCAGATACCAAAGACCATATCATCGAGAAACAAATGGAGTATGAGAAATGTTGGAGAAATCTGAATCTTGCGGTTAGCCAAAGAAGAAATAAATTAAGAGAAATGAAAATGCTTCAAGTACACTATCTATTTTATTATATAATTAAGAAAATTGTATATTATTCAGTCATGGATGATGGAATATAAAAATCTGTTAAAGTGGACCAAAGCTCAAAATATCCTCATCACATCGGTAAATGTTTTACCAACCGATGTTAGTGGAGCAGAGTTACTTGTGGTTATCAATAATGATCACAAGTTCGAAATCGATTCCAAAGTCCCAGAATATAATCAATTGCTAAAGTCATTGTTGTTAATATTATTATTACTTTTGTTAAGTAGTTCTCATTTTCAGGTCAGGAAACGATATCAAAGTTGGTTCTCAATTTATCTGTCAAATCTTAGAAGATAAACTGATTCATATAAGGAAAGTCTGGGAAAATATGTGTTCAAATTTTGCTAGACGACGTGAGTTATATGAACAGAACGTTGACTTAAGGGTGAGATTGAAGTTTATACATTTCCGTCGTCCGTTGAAGTGCAAATTAAAAGATGTTTGAGGAAATTTTCTATTTGTAGTAAAAATGTTAATTTTTATTTCCTGATAATAATTTGAAAGTAATGTTAACCATGGTGTTATCAGGTCCATCAAATCATACACTACCGTCCATAAGTTTAATCGCACCTGAAAGAATTTGGTTCATGTGATTTTAAAACTTTAAATAGAGATGATATACAGGATGCGTGCGATATTTTCGGAAATAAAATGAAAGAAGAAAAACAAGTATAGCTTTTTTATTTTTTATTATATAAATGTA
>JBBMKC010246813.1:0-10560 GCA_037834085.1 Bipalium vagum
GCAGTGACCAGAGATGGAAAGAGGTATATTTTAGGTATTATTGATCATTTCAGCCGATACATAAAACTAATGCCAATCGCAAGACAAGACGAGCAAACTAGATGTAAAGCCTTAAAAGAAAATTGGATTTTGATATTTGGAGCTCCAAAAGAGATACACGTCGACAGTGGAAGGAGTTTTCTGTCAGTACAAATGAAGACGCTTGCAAGCCATGTCAAAGCAACTCTATGCGTATCAAGTCCTAACATCATAACAGCAACGGAATGATAGAGAGACAATTCAGGACAATAAGAGAGATGTTGATGGCGTCTCAAAAGTCAAGAAAAGGTGAAACATGGGCCTCAATACTTCCAGATATCGAATTTACTATAAATGCTACGGTGCAGAAGACAACAGGTAGAAGTCCAGCGGAGATTATGTTTCGAAAAAAAATATTTCGTGATGAGTGGTATGGATAAGATAACACATATTTAGATGATCAATCTACAGCGGCAGAAAAAAAGGATTTTCAATATTGGAGAAAGAGTATTCATAAAAGCTGAAAATAGAAGAAAAATGGACGATCGTTTTTTGGGATCATTCACAGTGATAGAAAAAATACATCCAAGGAGATATAAAATCCGAGATGAGCTAGGTCGAACTTTAGAGCGTAATGTGGAGAAGATGCGCAAACTTTTATCAAGGGGGATGTTAGATAATAATTTAAAGTATTTGTTTATATAAATGAGTTTTGATAAATAAACAGTTTTTAAAAGGTAGTTTAGTGTTTTGCATTTAATGAATAATTTAAGGGAAGAATCAATTCAACCTATCAGTAGGGTTAGAGTGGGCCCAATAGCAGCAATTGAGGCGGTTAATAACTCTATTGAGCATGAACTTACTGTCGTCTGATCATATTATCTTGTTGACCAAGAAAGAGTCATTTTGGAATTGTACCAGCATTGTCTGACAAAATTCTATTCTTCGGTCAAAGTCGTCATCGCTGATCTCAATTACGGTTGACGGCCTAAATGAATGAAATACTGCTTCATTAATTGCCTTGTAATAACTGCTTACAGTCATGTCAAGTTCCCTAGCACCATGTCGAACTGACAAATTGCTAGATTCTTCAACCAATTTTTTCACTCTTTGAATTTTTTTCGTTGATAATACGGAACGAGGTCAGCCGGATTTTACTTGGACATGAACACTTCCAGTCTTCTTAAACTTTTCCACTATTTTTTAGTTGTTTGCCTACTTGGTGGTGGAGTGATAAACTTCTTTTTTCGATACCTAATTACTTCTTCAAAATTATCAAATTTGGAGTTCCATACAACAATTTGAATTCTTTCTTCCATCGAAAATCACAAAGCCATTTTATTTTAAAATTAACTAAATGGATTATTAAACTTTTAATCCATATAAACAAATTAGTAATAACTTTATTTTTTAACTTTTAATTTAAAAATAAAGTATGTTAACACACATAATAAACACCCTGTATAATAATATTTTATAATTAATTTACAAAATAGTAAGATAAAGTTACTATTATTAAAAATTAAATAAAATAAAATAATATAAATAATCAGAATAATTAGAATAGTCACACAGAAAAATTTACAATTCGAAGAACAGGTGAAAAACCAATACCAGCACAATATTCCGAACGCCACAGAATATTCTCAAGAAGAGTAAAATAACTAACATAATACATCAAGAAACAGACTAGAACCCACAGCAGCCCGTGTATTCAGGATTATAAAAGAAACATCAAACTACGATATAAAAAGAAGAGAACCAGAACGATAATCAGCAGGGGACAATTCCATGACCACTAGACGATTTTAGAGCAGAAAAGTTAACTATTATTATAATTAAAATTTTGTTTTTATTATTTATTAGGGATTTTATTACAAATCCTACTAACTAAATAATAATAAATAATTTGGATTCACACTATTATTAGCTGAACGGTTCACAAATAAATAAATTCTTTTAACTATAATGCAATTTGGAATTATAAGTTAAAAGCTAATTATTTAAATTAAATAAATACTAAATGTTGGACAGCTTATTCAACACTTAAGTATGAAATAGATTTTTGTTTTTTTACTGATTTCCCAGTATCTTCTTTTTTGCGTTCTTCACGTCAAGTATGACGTGGAATCGAATTTTTTACTAAGGGCCTTTGAGAGCAAGATACCTAAGGGTGATCTGACTTTTCTTAGCAATCCCTACATCTCGGGTTTAATTTAAAATTGTTTTGTAACAGCAATAATAAATTTATTAGATTTATATACAAATTTATTTTAGTGAAAAAATTTGTCATCTCAGTTTATCGTTGTTACGTTTAAAATTTTTTTTGCGATCGATTTTCAATAAATTTGTCACTCGAAGTTTAACTCCGTTCATACGCACACTAAAACTTTCTGAATTATAAACATTTTATGTTAAGTTGCTCGATCTGAGTTCACAAAGAATTTCATTTTTAAATCCATGGTTTTAGCAAACTTAACATATATATTGTTTAAAATCACAGGTTTGTAAACTTGGCAATATTGTTCACTAATTAGTGTATCAAAATTTAAATCTGACTCCTACTCTTAGGTAGTACAAACATAACAACAATCAGTAAAGCAATAATTTGCATTTATACCACAAAACTAACTCGACATATCATGATAACAATAACACAAAATCGTCAAACTCAATAGAAAGGGATCACAATAATATCTGAAATGTCTGAAATTGCCTTGAGTAATGAATAAAACACAAAAATTCAAAAAATGGAGTCAATTAATAAAAAAATTTTTAAAGTTAATCAATAATCAAAATATAATAATAATTAATTAATGTTTAACAAAAAAAATTAAGATAAAATAAAACAAGCTTACCGGTTAGATTCGTTTAAGCTTCCCAGACTAACAGCTGAGTCTTTACAGTTGCTCAGAGATAGCCCTCTGGTGGGGCACTTAAACACAATCCCAGGCAAAATAACATAATTGAGACCAAACACTTTGAATTTTCGAAAGTCTTCTGAATACTCTCTTGGTACAAATCTCTGAATCTCTTGATACGGATCTCTGAATATCTGAATATTTTGTTGCCATTTCTTCGAAGTTTCAACCGAAGTTTCCTTGCGAACCCTGATTTAATCTTGACAACTTAGGTTCACCATTGTCAAGATTAGATCCCTAAAAAAATAATTTACTGCCTTTTTTCTTTTAATTAACCTTTGTACTTCTTAATTAGTTAAAATTTATATTTAACTATTATCCTTAGTATTATTATGATAATTATTATTATTTTGTGCACAATTTCACAATTCTCACCCGTGAAGGGTGGGTGTTTTGGGTAAATCCAATAATATCATTTAGATACATTTTCTAGAGGAAAATTTTATAATTGATCTGTTATTTATTTATCTCAGTTATATTTTTATTTATCTCGAAGAAGTATGGATAAATTTTAACAATCTTTCGATTCAAAAAGTTTTATTCTAGTTGGATTGATTAGCCTTTGAAAGATGGTTAATGACAATTGATAATCATAGTATTTGTTTTAATGAATATCAGTAATATTTTATTATTATCTTGTCATTCTAATAAAAATCAATATGGAAAACATTAGTATGGATTTTATAACATTAATGAAAAAGGAAAAATAATTATTACTTAGTAAAAACAATTAATAAAAAATTTTGATTTCCTTTTAAATTTATTATCATATGATAATGTATAATATACTAAATGAATTTTCCTGTTGCAGTTTCTAATTTCATGCTGTTAATTTGCTTTTTTTAAAGTCGAGAAATTTGTGAATCTATTGAATTGATAAACTTTATTTATTTTTTAAAAAATTTAATTGCTTACAACCAAAGTCATGAAGCATTAAACAAATAATTATAAATTACAATGATTGGAAAATGGAAACTAAAATAATTCTCAATTGTTTTAATATCTTAACATTTCTAGGTATTTTAAAATTTGTTTAGATTATTATTTAGTTATTTTAATGTCCATGGTATTAAATGAAGATGATAATAAAAGTGAAAAATTTACATTGCAAATAATATTGAGGTTCCTTGACATCAAATTAACTGATTATTTATCAAAAGACGAACTAAAAAATTTAATTCCCGACGAATTTTGCACTACTAAAAATGGTGAGATTAACATATTCAACAACAAAAATATCAACGGAGTGGAAAACAAAATCGACATAATCGTTCAATCACTAGATCACATGGTTAAGGAATTCGAAAACAAATACAAAGCAGAATTGAATGTCAACTTGAAAAGCGTAACGAGTGAATTCAATTCAGGCGAAGTGATAACGTCCTATGAGGATATAATTTTCACTTTGTTTGAAGAAAAAATCAATACCGGTCGATTGGTAGCGCTTTTTGCATTTCTCAGCACCACAGTAGTATATTTGTGTGAAATCGATCACATCCCAAGCATCAAAGAAATCATCATGGTGACATTGAAAATGTTCCGGACTCACCTGGCAAAGTGGATCCAGGAGAACGATGGCTGGGTATGAATGATGTTTGGATTATTTTTTGTTAGGGTGTCGGGGGGAACTGGAAATCAATCATTTATTTATTTTGTCCTTTTTTATATATTTCGTTCCAGTTGCTAATTGTGGAAATGTCAGAAAAGAACAAAAAGTTGACGGGGATCGATTTCGAATGGTGTCCTGCATTGAATTTGAAGAAAACCTTTGCACAAATCGGTATGTTTGCAGCCATGGAATTAGCTAAATCGATATTTCAATAAACTCTTGTCTTTTTTATTGAAAATCAATAATAATTTATATATTAATGACTACAAGTAATAATCAATATTATATTAATATAAACAATGAATATTTATAATATCTATTATAATGAACAGTATAATAATAAATTTTATATTAACTACTATTATTAATCAATAATATATATCAAATATAAATAATTAATATTATGTAAAAGTGTAATATATTAATTAATAGTAATAATCAGTATTATAATATCAAATATAATAATAATATAAAGCGGTTATGTGTAGATAATTCTGTTTCTCTTATTTTCGGCGTCTTGTAAGTATTGTCAATATGTAATATAAGACATGGAAACAGTGATTGCTAGTTTGCTTGTTTGAATTTTTTATTTTGAGGTATTTTAATTTTTCGTGTTCTTTTTTTATTCAAAAAAGTACCTCTCAAGTTCTGTGGGCCATTCAAAAAATTATTTTTATCCTACATATATATTTTCTTTGTGTGCGTTCTGTTTCAATTTTATCATTATTATTAAATGTTTTGTTGTGAAAAATCGTATGTGATTCTACTGTGTTCCTTTTTTATAATTCATTGAAAAAAATAGACTACAAAAATTTTTTAATTTTGTCATTAGGAAACATGAATCAAAATGGTTTGAAGCATTGCTTTGTGGTCTTATATTTGATTATCGTTTAATTAGGCTAATTTTTACAATTATTTTAGAAGAGGAATTCAAAAATGTTCTAGATATGCTAAGTGTCTATTTTATTATCTAAGTTTGATTTGTTTTAATTAACAATATTTATTACAAGGTCATATTTCTTTTTGAGTTTACGCGCAGTTATTTTTATGATTATGTCAGCCTATAGTTGGTTTTATTTTTTGGTAAATAGGTTTTAACTGAGTTTGTCATTTGCGATTATCCTCACTTTAAAATGTTACTTAACTGTTATAATCATTTTAAGAGGTTATGTTTCTTGCCTTTATATATTTTAAATATTGAAAATTTTTAAACTATATCTTTGCAGTTTTAATATTTACACTATTATTTTATACCAATAGATAAAGTTAAAATTGTTTCGAAATAAAATAAATTTCTACACTATTTCTGAATGCAAAGTCTTCTATTTAAACATCACTGTCTTAAATTCCTAAACAAATTCAAATTATTGATTTGAAAGTGTAAAACTTAAATTGTTCAATTCAATCATTCCTTAGCATTGGTTCTATTTTATATAAACTAATTTCTTACTTGTATGCTTTCAATGCTTCAAGATTTTGGGAGTTGTTGAAAAATATATTTAATAAAATTTACAGAATACATTGTGTTTGTTTGAAGGTTTTCGGTTTCAGGCTGTATACAGATGTCAATCTGCTCTGATGATTGAATATTGGCTTTTTTCTGATGATCCAGATTTTTATTTTAGACATTTTTCAATTATAATTTCATTTTTATTGGCCTTAAGTCTTCTGCTTATTTAAAAAATTTTCTTGCATATCCGAAGTTCATTAATAACGTTGAGGTATGGGTAAATATAAGCAAATTCATTCGTAGATGCTTTGAAGCATACTGACAATCTATGGTAAACCGCATTGAAATCTAATATATGTTGACCCGGAATTAATATAATGTACAGAATTACATAAGTTATTAATTAATGTCACGTTTTTTGAGAACAGTAATATTTATACGAAGAAATTAGTTATTACAATTCTCAATATTTTAAATTCCTATTGTCTATTTTTTAGGGAAAACAATGAAACATGGTGGAAATAGTTATTATAGATTCTATTCAAGCGCCTATTGCAACAAGTACTAAATTATTAGTAGTGGAACAAAATTACAAGACCAGTTAAGAAAATCTAAAACCCTAAAATAATTCAATGAGATATAAAGCAATGGTACTTGTGCTTTATTTTATTGCAAAGTCTCTAAAATTACTTGATGATGTAATATCAAGCAATCGGCCATATTTCGCTATCTTCCAAAACCATATCAGATAAATTACCATTTCTTATTTTTACTCGTTTCCTTCACGTAATCTCGCAAATAAAAATCCAAAGTGATGCGTTGCAATTCATTGTGTCTTTTATTTCGTTTCTTTGCAGCTTTCCAAGTCTCTTCGATTGCTTAATATATGCACAAGTGAATTGGTCAATAAAATTAACAGAATGATTAGCAGTTTTATTCATGAATCCAATATCAGGAATTTTCCAATAAAGAAGCCATTGATCAGAAAATTTTTTTTTCTAGGCCTTGTTGAATCAATAACGATTGAAGTCAGTGTTGCCGCTGTTTTATCAGGTACACTCAACTATTTTCCTATAAATACCGCAGAAAACCACTGCTGTTGTAGTTTCCTACCCATGTGGTTTTTAAGATGTTTTAAAACTCTTTCATTTCAAATTCTACTCTAGTATTGACTCCTCTTATAACAATAGTAATTTATCAAAAATGATAAGCGCGATTCTTGTAAATATAAATATAAATACATTTTAAGTTTTAAAATTTCAAAATAAGAAAATATGATTTAAGGCAACAAAGGCTGATAAGATCAATAATTTTATGAAATAAAAATTAAGGTACAAAACCAAAAAATGTCGATGCAAAATAAGGAATAGGATTAACGTTAAAAAGTCTAAAGCTTCTCAAGGTTTTAAATAACATTAATATAAATAATAATTGTAGAAAGCTAATGCGATAATAAAAATAAAAAGTTAGTCTTCTTAAAAAAAGTTTAAAGATTTTAATGTTATGTCAAAACTAAACTCTCTCCTCACAAACATTATCTGTTGAGTATCTTTTTTAGACAAAATACTGCAGCACAGAATCACAATAATCTACACTGAACAATTGAAAGTTTTCACAAATCCAAATTGATGTGTTTCGATTCATTGTGTATTTTATTTCGTTTCAAATGCACATTCAAACAAACATAAAATAATAATAATCAGACTAAAATGCCAACGGATTATTTGAAGCACGTGAAAAATCAAATTCACTAAAATCAATAAATTATTATTTAATAATGAAACAGAATAATAATATTTATATCAACTAATGAAATACCGTAGATACTAGAATATAAGTCGAGGTTTTTTTCTATAAAATTTGATGAAAAAAATTGGGTCGACTTATATAAGAGTCATAGCAGTTTTAGACCGGGATATCAAACAAGATGAACGGAACTGAAGACGACATACTCTGGATAGATGACACCACCGCTGCCGAAGATTATGACGACTTCTATTCAGACCATATGACTAATCAGCAGGCATTGCAACTTCTTCAATCAGACTCGGATTCCGAATTTTGTGGTTTTGAATAAATATTACCTATGATACCATGTTTGTAAATAAAAATATATAAATATTATCATGAATATTTTGCAATAAAGTATCAAAAGATTGACATTTTTCCTTGTTATTTTATGATTTTTTCCAAATGTACGAAATAGGAAACTATCCAGATATATATTATTACCTCGACTTATATAAGAGTCACACGGTTTTTCACAGAATTTCCCATTTTTCCCAGTCGACTTATATTCGAGTATCTACGGTAATTAAGTAGTTAATGTCAAATAAATACAGTACCTGGCCATTAAAATAGACTCAAACAAAAAATATCGTTTTTTAAGCGTAAATTCAATTTAAAATGGTTTTTTACGTAATTCATTATTAAATACAATAATTTATTAAACCGAAAACACTAAAATAACTGTTACACATCTATTTCACAAAAGAAATTAATATTTTGTCCATATCCCTTTATTTTTAAAAATTAGCTGCACTCTTGATTGCATGCTTTTGACAGAATTTATGGCTGTCTGCTGAACATACTTTATTTTTTCAATCATTTCACATTTGTAGTCACCTTTTCTAGAGAGAACTGAAAATGTTTGAATCTTTATTTCTTAATTGAAAAATAAATAAATAATTTTGAAAAGAACCAAATTTTATTTACACAGTTTTAAACAAATTTCCGTATTTAACTTTTTAGAATTAATTAAAACAAAGTATAAAAATTATTCAATTTTAAAATTGTTTAAATTAGTTACAGTTAAAATAAAATTTTATTTTGTAAAATGTTACGCAAAACAATAATATTTTTCTTGTTGTTCTTATCAAGTATTAAAATTAAAATTATTAAAATATAATTAAATTGACTTTTCTTAGCTTACGGGCTTCAGAGGCACCTTCAATTTTCCCCTCATCCTGACGTTAAGGAAAGACGTTCTGGCTACGTTCTAAATGACAATTCTGTTATTATTGACGCTTTCAGAACAGAGTCTGCCCTTATAAAAATCATAAGACTCAATAGGTTTAATTTGAAGGCGAATCTGACCTTTCACTGTCACGTTGATCGGTTGGACTCGATCTATTCAATAACTCAGGCTCAATTCTGTCGGAAGTCTTCGGTTCAAGAAGAGGAGTTATGTTTTACCATTGAGCCATGGAAGAGATTACTAAGATTTTCTGTTTTGAACTTTGATCCTTTGAAAGGATTCTCAGTCTCCATTCATCCTTCACTAATTTTCGGTTCTCTGGACGGATACTATTCTTGCATATTGACAAATTCGCAAGGATCAATACAATCTAATAGTTTGGAAATTCAAGATTTCAGTCACATTGACGGAAGTAAATTTATCTTTAAATTCTTTATAGAAATTTATCATTTACTTAAGAAATTCGGGAGATGGGCTTAAAGATTTATATGCCTCTGGAAGCACATGTGGACGAAATAACCTCTGAAAATCTACCACTTTATTTAACGTGCAACAACAAAGGGGTACACTTCAAAGACCTTCGTCCGTCTTGGTTGTTTGACGAAATTAAATCTCCTTATACATGGTTCCTCTGTATAGACGAAACGTCGTCACTCAGATGTAGAGACCATCTTTTGGAAAATAACAGGAATCGTCTTTCCAAGCTCGAAGACATATTTGAATATTATCAATATCTGAATGGTAAATACAATTCTTCGTGTCGAAATTAATAAAGCCTCCTTCGACATATAGGTACAATTGTTTTGCTGAACTTTAAAAGAAGAGTTTCTCTCAGAGCTGCGATAATCTGCAGTGAAAATAATAAAAGATTCGAACTACATAACGTATACCTGACTAAAAGACGAAAGAGCTGGGAACCTGTACCGATCAGATACACTACTTCAAGACGATCCATACATATTTTGTCACCGGAAACGAATGAGTTCACCATTCGAGAGGGAAATGTAATGAAAACTTCTTCATTGTTCTGTTCCTTTTAATATTTCTTCTTTTTAGTATGACAAATCGCGATTCCAGCTCCAGGTCTCCTACGTCGCCAGTCCGGACACCTTACCAACATTAAAGTGGACAAAAGTAAATGGGTATTTATCATCAGATTTTGTAAAGCAATCAAATCGACTGATCTTTCCTACCGAAATCACAAAGTCCCATCAAGGTATTTACATTTTTATATTGTTTCACAAAGCATAATTCTCATTTCCCAATGAAGGAACGTATATGGTTGAAATATTTGAATCCTCAGCACAAATGAACCAGAGATCTTTCAGAATCCTCTATAAGATAACCGTGGTATCTCCTCCAAAATTAATGAATCTCCCTAAACTACCTTCGAATGTCCTACTGTTTAAAGAAGATCTTCCGTTGAAAATTTCTTCAACGTTTTCTGGCTCAGATACGGAAATAGTTCGATTTACTAATTATGACTTAATCTCAATTTTACTCAAACTTTTTTCAGGAAGTCAGGATAAATGGGATCACAATCGACTTGAAAACGAGTCTGTCAACAAAACGCAGCTTGAGGATA
>JBBMKC010246824.1:0-10560 GCA_037834085.1 Bipalium vagum
CAAAATTTTTAATGTGTTATGCTAAAATATGGTATATTAAAATAGCATAGAAATATTTGACCTTAAATTGTTTTATAAGTGCTGCTTTCAGAGCTTTTCACGCAACCTATAATAAAATATAAATCTCCATTTACTTTTCAATAAAATTTGACTGATTAAAATTACTTTTTATATTTTGTGCATTTATTTCAGTGAATATAGAACGCACTCGGTAAAATACGTCTTAAATATCTTTCTTTAGACATTTTTTCTGCAAATCTAAATTAGTATTAAATTGGCGGTTATCCACCTCAGGGTCACTGGGTCATCATCATCAAATCTGTATGTGCAAAACCATTTCTGTACTGATTTCTATATACCATTGATATTTTATATTGAATTCAGTCAGTTCTGTTTTTCAATAAAGGTACTATTACATATCTAAAACTTTTATTCCACAAAAAAGTATGAAAATTCTACTTTAAATATTACATTATAAAATAAAGTTAAATGCGTTAAATATCAGTAAACATTAGAAAGTAAGAGGTTGCCTTTCGGCTTCCTTGATATATGTGTAGATTTAAATACTGCTTTTGGTATCTCTTAAACAGACGTAAAGAAATGGAATTTCATCACAAACAGAAATGTATTTTTTTAAAATGAAAAAGACTTCAAAGATGGATAATTCTATAGAGCTTTTTAATAAGAATGAAGTAGTAATCAGTCTAAACAATGCTCGACCGATGGCAACAATAACCATTGTATATTGAACTATGGTCGATATTGATGCTTGTTAAGAATTAGAATCTCCATTGCCACCATTGAAAGCTGCCAGCATAGATTAGTGTCTACGACCATATTTTCGCTTGAACGAATTTCAAGAGAAATGTTTTGGATTGCTTTCATAGGCGTCACTTAATTTCATTCGTTTTCAGTCAGCTCCATTTTGAAACAGTTGGTAATAATAATTACTTTTACTATTTTTTGATATTTTTAAATATTATATATAATAAAATAGGAGTGTTTATATTTGTTAAAATATATATTTATTGGTTTTTTTCTTATGTAGTCCATCTCTGAGCATTTTTTTCAGGCCAGACTAAAAACAATTTCAAAAACAATATTAGACAATTTCCCATTTCAATATTCCCCTCTTACTTCATTATCGACTCTTTTTTAATCTGTTTGTATTTTTAAATAAGGCAAAGCATAAAATTAACTTTGAAATAATAAATTTCAAAAATTTTCATTTTATTCCAATTTATCAAGATTTTTTTTCATTTTAATAATTGTCTAACTGTACTTTTTCATCATTTGTAATTATTTATTTATATTTGTCTAATATATACACGTGCAAAAGTTTTTGGACAGTAATTTTAACGAGAAAAATAAATTAAAAACGAAAGTTTACGCGATTAGAGATGTTAAATGTTCAGGAAATACGAATTTAATTAGAGTTTTAATTAAATTTTGTTAATGGACCATTTTACTATTCGGTGTCCATGAACTTTTGCACGGCAGTGTATTTCGAAAGAAACATTTTTCTGTTTTGGAGTTCGAATTTGTCTTTTACCAAGGCCTAAAACTATTGTTTTCAGCAGCACTTTTCTAAATTTATTCATTTATTATGTAAGGAGTGATTCAACAAAAGGTCTATTTAAAAAACCAATAACATTTGAATCAGGCTAACAGGTACTGCCATGTTTTCAAGACTAAGTTGATATTTGCCATATCTATTTAATTTTCCATTTGAATGTAATTGATTTTCTTTTGTTATGTGCATTTGAATCTCTAAGCAAGTTCTCGAGTAGTTTGTTGATGCCCTGTTTCATTATGTTCTTTTAAGTTATCAATGATAACTTATTCAATGAGTGACCTAAGTTATTTTAGAGAGAAATATTTCGGCATTTATCATGGTTCAAACATTACATCAAAAATTTTCTATTATCCTATAATATTAACTTTTAATTATACATCACAACTATGTAATGAAAAAAGTTGCTTTTGTTGCGAAGATCAGTGAATAATATTACAAAACCGTGATTTTTTATTATTTTTTTCAAATCACTCAACAAATCAAAACTACAATCCCCCACTAGGTTCTTTTTTTATAAATGTATATTTATAATTTCTCTTAACACTAAAATTCTAGACAAATATGATTTAAAAACAAACATAAGCTGACAAAAAATTCCTTTGTTACTATCTTCAATTATAAACTACTTGACAAAATTATTTTCCCATTGTGTATTAGAATGAATATTACGTTTTACTTTGCCTTAATCATGCTTCATAATAATCATTAAGAAATTTGGAAATTTCTATGTCACTGTGTCCGGTGGCTAATGCAACAATAACTGCATGCCTTTTCATTTCTTGTGTTAATTCAAAAATTATTTCTTCCATTTCTAAATTAAAAAATAATTATTTAATGTTGTATCAATTTAAGTGCCACTAAAATATTATCATGATATATTTTAACAATTTTTGTCCTCAAATAGCTGACTTATCCGGTAAAGGTGTGTTTCAACCAGGTAATTCTCGCAACTGGATTTCCGAATTTTTCAATGCATCAAGGAGAACAGTGGGGTATTGGATTCATCAATTTCAGATTAGAGGAACCATCAATCATAAATTGGGTGCAGGCAGACCAAGAAAAACATCATCCAGAGCAAATATATTATTAGTAAGACTATCAAGAAAACATAATTTTGATTCTGCCAGATGTCTAAAATTTTGGGGTGAACAAAATTATTACTAAAAATAAATAAAATTTCCAAAAATCTAAGCTTTTATGAAAAAGGTATCAAGCTACTTGCTAATAATCACTAGCTAAAATTAAAAATATTTTAATGTATTTTTTAAAATAAATTTAATTAACAAAATTCAATATTGATCTGAGTCAGCGAAAGCGATGAGGTAAAACTTTTTACTAATGGAAGACAGAATAAATCAATCACCATTGGAAGAATTGTTAAAAAACTGAATTAAACAAAAATATATTAATTATTATATAATATATTAACTATCAACTAGTGATAAAATCTTTATTTTAGTTTTCTTTTTATTATTTACTGACTTTCTCTATTTTTAATGATTACAGTCAATATGTTTGTCGACAAATTTGTTAATACTTCATAAGACAGTTGTCAGAAAGTTTGGAGACTATCCATCAACAGTCAGAAAAGGGATCAGATAATTCGAATACAAAATTTTATTCCCAGTAATTTTTCCATCTTAAAATAATGAGGAAGGAAATATTTGACAATAGTTGCCAATCCACCTAGTTTTCCTTATATATTGAAAACTCAGGAATATTCAGAAAGAGAATTTTTTTATTATTTTTATTTTTATTATTATTACTTTATTATTATTTGATTGTTAAATTTTCAATTAAAAAGAAAATTATTGTACCTTTGAAAATAATGTTTGTGTTAATATATTTTTATTTATTTATTTAAAGAAAATAATAATAATAATAATAATTTTTCATTTAGAATCTTTTTTTATAATTTTTAATAAAAAATGGCTTAGAATATATTTTAAATAATTCAATTAGCTTTGGTAAAGTTTTTTGCACAAATGTAATCGAACATTGTCATGGTATAAGGTAACTCCTTTTTGGCTGACCACTGAAGACTGTTTAATGCTTAATTTTTGGTATATTATTTCTAGAAGTTCGGAGAAGGTCATACCTTCTGTGATAGTTTCTCCAGAGTCTACCAGAGAAATGTGTAAGTATTGTTTTTTTAATGCAGAACGTGTTTTAGGAAGAGGCGTAGATGGTTCGACATTTATCAATTGTGCAGAACATCATTGGTGTTTGTAAAGAACCTATTTTTCATCACAATAATAAAGTTTTATTTATAACAGAAATTTGACTTACACAAGACTCATAAATTTAAAAAACAAGCACAAGTGCTATAGATATAATCAACAAGCATTGATTTATGATAAATGTCTTTCTGTGAAATAATTGATTTGCTTCAGTCTATTTAAAATTTTCCAAATATCTAGTAGCATGGACGTTCTAAATCTTCTCCGATTGCTCAATATTTGATATTTCACATGACTTTAAGAGTGCACTTGATTTCCTTTCTGGAATTCCAATATTGATTAGAATGTCTATTGCCTCCGGATGTATAGTCCCAAGATATCCAATGATCAAGGTCTTTAGTTGGATATTATAATCAGGTTTTGTCAGTTTAATTTTTCTCTTAAAGTTCGAATACTTTACGATATTTTTATTATCACTTATATCAAAGTTTCTTAAAGGATCAATTAGACATTTTAAATCAATCAAGTAAATAATCTTCTTCTCAACATTTGTAATGATTAAGTCTATTCTCTCTTTTGAGTCTTGAACATCTTGATATTAAATATTTTTCTGAACAATCAGTTCTTATCTTTGAAGTTCATTGAAAAATTTTCCAGAAAAATATTATATCTTTGTCCCATTAAGAAAAGATTGCTCTTGCAAACCTGCAGCACATGAGTCATTGACTCATTCTCAAAATGTCAGCTTCTGCTTGGTCTTACTTAATAAATGGGCAATCATTTATTGCTAATGTGTTGCTTCTGGCTTTGTGAATAAATCTAAAGCTAGAACTTCCCAGTACTCCGCGAAAAATGATCTTGTTTGTGATACAACTTTAAAACAGATCCCTTTCATTATTATTATTATTAATTTCTCTTTGTACAAATAAATTGTGAGAATTTCTTTGTGTGTCAGTTTGTGAGAAAATCTTGATATTCTAAAATGAATAAGAACATTTTAATGAGAATTTCAAAATTCAGTATAAGTTATTTTTGCAACTTTACCAACTTTGGTTGTTAACGATTGGAAAATCTAACTTTTGGAATCGGACATTTCATACGACAATCTAAATAAAAATCAATACCATTGAATTTTTTTAACCTTGTATTAGGTGTACAATTTGAAAATGACGATTTTTAAAAGTGCAATAATCATTTATTTTATTAAAACAAAAAAGATTTTTTAATCAAAGTAATTTACATCGATATATACAACTTTGACTTATTTTTCTGTTAATTTATGAATACTGTCAAAGAAAAGCTTTCGTGTTTTGATATGATCTACTCATCAATCCAATATTTGACATCATCGAAGTTTTATAAACGATGTTCGGAGAGACATGGTGCCATCGATCTAAACAAGTGATAATCAAATGAAGCAATGACTGGCGAATACAGCTGTTGGGATAAAACATATCAACCAAATTTATCCAACTTTTCCATAACCTGTTTTGAAACATGGGGTCATGTAACAAAATTGATTAATTTCTTTTTTTATTAGCTCACATTAGCTCACTTTTTTTATTAGCTCTTAGTACAACATACCCTTCTAATCCCACTTTATACACAATAATGCTTTCTTACCGTGTATATTGTGTTTTGCTATCGATGATGACGGTTGACCTAGGTCACACCAAGATTTTCGACGTTTTGGACTCTCAGAATATATCCATTTTTCCTCCCCAGTGACGATAAGATGTATATCAATATACCACAAGTGGTTTTTCGCTTTTCTTTGTTTCGCTCATTCAATTCATATGGTATCCGCTTTTCTTTTTGAATCTTCCGGTCGGAAATTGCTTGTTGGCTAACTTTTATGGCATCTGATATGTTTTATGATATTTATTTAGCTGAAATTAAGACACATTAATTGACAAAAACTATACATTATACTCACTTTTATGATCTCAGACATATCTTTAATTATAGTGCGTGAAAATTAGTATAAAAACAAATGTATATCAATATTAAAACGATTTATATTAATAATTGGGATTATCGTTTATAAAATCGCCATTTTCAACTTGTACACATATTATATAACTTGAAAATATAAGTTAAACCTTAGGATATTTTATTTTTTCTATGAAGTTCATTTGATAAGAATTTTCTTTTTTAAAGATGAAATTCCTTCGATTTTTCAAATATACTTTTGTTACATTTTTATTGGTTTTATTTATCTAATACCAAATGAAATATTGCCTTTCTTAAATATTTTTATTAAAGTTCTTTCATTTATTTTCTTAGAAATTTATCTTGAATATAATCCATTTCATTAAAACTATCTGTAGCAGTAAAATAAATAAATATAATCACACCTTTATCCTTTCTATGGAATTGGAGGAATGTTGAAATATCCTGTCATAATTATTTCATTAGTTTTATAAATTTTTCTCAGTATAAGTCCCAAATGAAGATTCTCACGCTGCATGGTACCAGCTAATCAAAGTAGAATTTTTATTCCTAATATCGCTAATCAGAATAATAAAAACAATTTCAACATGAATTCAATTTGTAAGAAATTGTCTCCAGAAATTATTAATGGTTTTTTGCCAAATTCATGGTGAACCTAAACTTTTATATAAACCTATTTAAATAGATCAAAAGACATTGTGAAAAAAGCTTCTTTAATTGATTTATTTTATAAAAATTCTCAAAGGCCTTTCTAGAAGGCACAGATTCAATTTAGGATTATCGATGATTAGTTAATTTATTCATTTCCTCGGAGTATTGTGAAACGCTTTTGTTATTGCAAGAATTTTACCATATTTTAGTAATATTTCTTAAATCATTATAATTTAAGAATTTCCACTTATTTACAATAAAAGGTTTTAATTAAGTCATATTAAAACCAATTTCCTCTTTTAATTTGAGACTATAATACGTTTAACTATTTTTGGAAAAATACTTTTAATTTGAAAATATTTATGTAAATATATATTTGTAACTATATATATGCGGTTGCTTAAGTTTCGTGCTTATTTCATGGACATAATTTTCAAAAAATAATTT
The DNA here is from genome assembly GCA_037834085.1 of Bipalium vagum. Taxonomy (NCBI): domain Eukaryota; kingdom Metazoa; phylum Platyhelminthes; order Tricladida; family Geoplanidae; genus Bipalium; species Bipalium vagum. The sequence goes on from JBBMKC010246824.1 coordinate 6,808, forward strand.
ATTTAAACAAAATTAACAATACTTTTCTATATTTACAAGTAAATTGATTTTCATTTATAAACATCAATATTTTTAGCGTATTTTGAAAACGAAAAAACTTTTCCAACCTCTCGATATTTATATTAAAACAAAAAATTATTTATTTTAACGAATTTGTGTAATTTGATCATTTTAATATTTTATAATCAAGAGCAAGTGATTTTGGTTTTTAGATTTTTTATACAATTCCGAAGATTCAAGATTTTCTTAAATATTAATATTAACCTAAAATTATTAAAATATTCAAAAATAAATTCACTCGTCGGAAAGTGATTTGACATTTAAACAATTTAAGATTTATTTTTTCATATTCTGCTTTTTATTTTATCATTTACTTTGTTTTTTTCAATTAATTGTTTAATTAATTTTAATAAAAAAGTGCTTAACTTTAAAAAGATACCTATTTAATAATTAATCAACTTAATTTCAATTTAGATTTTAATTATATATAAATAAATAAAAATATTTTCTTCTGCTATCAAATTAAGGATTTTATATTTATTTTTAAGACATAATACTTATAATAATAATCAATAGCTTTTCTACGCATTTTTGTTGTAAACAAAAATTGATCAAAAATATTTTAAATATAAAATAATATATAATATTATATAACAATAAATAATATTATAATATTTATTTAAAATACTGTCCTAATTATTGTTATATAATTGTATTACAGATACGTTATCATTAATAATATCAATAATAATAATAATTTTTATAATTTTAATTATTACCACCACTATTTTTGATAAACCATTGTTCCTTTCATACTATAATTTTTGAAATAAAATCTGACAAATTTTATCAAACACGCTTTTGTTTAAAAGGATTGAAAAAGGATCAATTAAAAGAGAAATTAAATTGATTTATGGTGGAAATTTAAAATCAAATTACTTAATACATGTAAAGAATGACAAAGATTTCTTGATTTAGCAACTATTTCGAGTCGTTGAGCGAAAAATCATTGATTATTGTAAAACTCTCAAGATTGAAATGGAGAAGAGATTCCATTTCAGCATAATAGTTCGCTTCATTTCCTCTGCAATGACTGACAATCTTGAATAATTGCAAATTAATTCGTTTTCTTCATAGATTTTAGGAGTAAGATTACATATATTGAGCTGTACGTAACATTTCATCAATTTATTAAATTCTGCTTTATTCATATGGTGATTTGTTTATGTAACATGTTTCAGATGTTTCAGAAGGACAATTAATTAATTGATACAAGTAATTAAAATATTAATCATTAATTGTGATATTGAATAATATCAAAAGAATTCAAAGAAATTTATAAATGTTTGTGTTTATTTATTTATTTATTTTTATTTATATATTTTTTCTCTATGATAAATATTACTCTTGAAAAACTTTTTAATTAATAAATTAATGTGTACATTTAGAAAATATCCAGAACGGTTATGTTGCAAAATATCATATAAATTAAAAAGATTAAGTCAAATAAATATATCATAAATGACATCTTAACAATAATTAATGTGAATATTAATTAATAAATGTATCATATTAAAATAAAATGATATTAATGCTGGAAAATATTTTAAGATGAAATTATTATAAAGATGTTAAGATATAAAATTATAAATTATTATTTTTTTCTAGAAAAATTATTGAAATAATTAATTTTAAAATATTTTATCTATAAAATATATTATGTATTTATTATTTAAATTTATTTTATTTTATTTGAAAAATTAATAATTGATTACATGCACATCAAATTAAATTTGAAGTTTTATAAATAAAATACAATTATCAGATTATCAGACATGAAATTTTGATTTTTAAAATGTAACTAAGAGAAACCAAAAAGACCAATGCAAAAAAAATTATTCATCAAAATATTTCCTTTGATATTAATACACTTCTTTCATTGGGTCAATAATACATACATTTCCGTTGCATGGAAATTAAGATTTTTGGACTTTAAACCTGAAAAATCTAATTTTGAACGTCATCTTGGTTCCGAATCATCTTATTGGCCAGAAACGTATATGAATAAACATGTGATAATCTGATGACAAGAGGTTCGATGAATAAGTTAGAAGAGGAAAAACCTCATACGTTTTAATTATGTAACTTGTGTGCTGTTAATGTGGTCTTCATTATCGTCGACCAGAATAGATCCCTTTCTAATAAACAAGTACTGGGTGATTTTTAAGGAACTTCTGGTACACTAATTCGATTTTGTTTAAGTTTTAAGACTCAGCAAAAATAGATTCATAAATGTTAAAATGTTCAGTAAATTAATCCAGCTGCATATCACTAAAGAGTGATCACAGCTTTCTTTTGGTGAAGAGTTTGCTTATGTATATTTTATGGTTTTTCATCCGCATCGAACCATTGTTCTGATCTTCGCCGATTGCCATAAAGACCCACTTCTCGTTACAGGTTACAATTCGTATCAAAAATGAATAATTTCAGTTCATAATAATCAAAGAACAAATTTCGAATATTACTTTTTGCTTATCATTTATTTGGCATAGTCTTTATTTATAGAGCTCTTAAAGATGTCCGGAAATGATTGACTCAATTTTTCAACTAGTTCTCTACATTTTTTCCTATCGCTTTTAACTACTGCTTTCAAATGGTTGGTACTTACGACAATAACACGTCTTCCACTTTCAATGCTGAAGTTACTACTTTTAAATTTCTGAAAATCTTTTTGATGATCTTCCGCTTAGAGAAACTAATATTTCTAGTTGCTTTTCATTCATTTAGATGATGCTTAAATTCATAAAGAATGCAATTCGAATAAGTTCAATCATGTACTATAAGATAACTTGTGATTTTGAATTGCATTGCTTACTTTTTGAATAATATGACAAAACAAAATTGGCGATTCAATTTGATATATATTAAAATAATTATTATCATAAAAATGCATTGATTAACAAATCAATTGAAATAAACCAAAAATTTGTTATTTCATGTGGATAACCTGATACTATTTAACCAAACAAGTATTATTAGATCGTATGATAAAGTTTAAGTTTTTCATTAACGTATATACATATATTCAGCACGTTAAAGCAATTGGTGCCAAAATATTGACAAATCAACCAACAAGTCACCAGTTGCATTCTTCATGAATTACGTAAAATAAAGAAGGCTACGGGCGCAACTTATAGTATTAATGATGTATCCTGAAGCACGGGGACATGTCTTCGCTCGTTTTTTAAGATTTAGATTAGAAAATTCCGATTTACGTGATTTATATATTCGTATATAAAAATTGAGGAAGATCCATAGTAAACATTAACTGAAATGGAAACTATTATTATAAAACTAGTAATTAATATGAGACTTTTATGCAGTGGCAATATCTCGTTAAGTAAAGGCAATTGGTAAAACTAAAAATTCCGAAAATCTATGCAATTAACAAGATCCACATCTTTTCCTTCTAAAAATCAGAAGGCCACATTTTTTATATTAAAAAATTACATAAAATATAATCTTATATTACAAAAGCAATGCTGATTTTATCAAATGCAATAATGGCTCAATTCTTTGCTACACTGACGCAACCAATTGCAACACTGCTCTAATAGATCGAAAACCACTATAAATTATTAATACTTAAACAAATTGTTCAATATTTAGGGTATCTAATTTAACCTGACTCCAAAATCTTAGGTGGTGCAAATCAAAACAATCAGTAAAGCAACACTTGTATTTATACCACAC
>JBBMKC010246835.1:0-10560 GCA_037834085.1 Bipalium vagum
TTATTTGAAAATGGTGAATGTTTATTTGAAAATGGTGAATTATTATTTGAAAATGGTGAATTTTTAATTGAAAATGCATATTAATATATTAATATTAATATAATATTATTAATATAATTTCAAATATAATTCAGTTATTAAAAACATATAATATTCATTATATAAATTTAAAAAATGGGGTTTACGAAAAATATTTCCACATAAATATAAAAAAATAAACTACAATGTGTAACGACGTTTTATATTTTTAATAGAAAAATAAAATCAATTCTCCTGTTACAAATAAGCATTTATTTTCATAAAAATTGACCTAAATAGAAAGTTTCCTCAACACTATTTATTAAAATATTAAATTTATTCATGATTTTAATTACATAATAACCCATATCAAGTTCCCAGCACTGCGTGAAATGTAATCCTTGAAAAATTTTAATTATAAATTTTTCTAATTAAAGCTACATTCAAAATATTTATTAGTCTATTTATGTTATGATTATTTTAAGGCCACGCAGAAACAAAGTGTTTTGTTATTTCTGAAATGTCTTTATAATTATTTAGAGCTGATAATTATCTTATTTGTCTTAACTGTTAGAAGACATTCATTTTGACAATTGAAAAATATGTTATTAAACAAATATGCTATATATTCTTATGTATGGAATATGCACCGGGTGTGTATTAAGATAAGTATCCGATTTTGGATCTCAATTATACATATACGCAAAAATTACTTGCCACGATAATAAAGCTATCTAAAAAAAGATGCTATACACTAAAGGGCTCATTTTTTTATTTTTAATAACATATTTGAATAATGGACAATAAAGTTAATATCCGGTTAGATCATCATTTAACTCGAGGCATTTAGAAATACGACTTGGCATCGAATTAATCAAAACTGACTATGTAACTGGTAGAAAGGGTTTTCAAGATTTCCTTGACAATTCTTTCGAGATCTTCCAAGTTTTGAGAATTTTCTTTCTCTACAGTTTTTTTTATCAATCCCCACACATTTTCGACCGAGTTCAGATCTGGAGAATTTTGTGGCCTGTCCGAAACATCCCAATCATTTGCCTTGAACCAACTTTGCGTTGATTTTGATGTAAAGCACGATGTCCCATCCTGCTGAAACTCATCTTGGATACAAAGCCGCCATCATAGGATATGTCTTTGTAATTATGTCTTAATACTTTCTATTGTTCATAGTTTCTTGGATGACAATCATAGGAGATTTACCAATTTATTTTACACATGAATTTGTGAAATATATGGTATTTGTGGAACAAAATATGTTTATGCCTCTTGACAAAAGAATTATGTGTAGCATATATTTTTCGTGCATTATTTAAAGATCACCTATAAAAAAGACTGTTTTGTTGGTTCATCGGGTTATAATAGATTTCAAAAAGGAAAATTGTGATTCCTTTTAAGTAAAAGAATACGTCAGCTGAGATCGTTGATTCTTATAGATTTTTGTCAACTAAAAATGAAACCATCTGTCCAGCTTCTTCAACTTCTTAATCTTGTGACTACCAATGGTCGCGATGGATACCAGAAACGTCGGTGCAACATACAATAGAATAATCAATGAATTTTGTTCTTGTTCTACCCAGACTAGCCGTCAGCAGTTTTATAAAAGATGCATTTTTCCAGAAAAAGATCATTGGAAACTTTGTAAAACATTTTCCATTTGTATTTACAATAGCAATCTAGTCCAAATACCTCGTTGATTTCATTTTATAGTTAAAGTTCCATTAAGCCTTGTAATGAAAAGGAAAAGAAAGAAAACCAGAATGTGTTGCGTTCTGCACCATATCTTATAGAGAAAAAACTAAGCTTGTCTTATACATGATGAGATGAAAAATAAATTAATCATGCCTTTCCAATATTTCAAAGAAAAGCCAAAACTTCAAATTAAAAATTGTTTTAACAATGACATAAAATACAAAGTCGTTAATTAATAGAATATTTCAATTGAAAAGACATAATACGAACTATTTATATCTTAGAGGCACCATGGTATTAAATTTACCTATCTTTCTTGATAGATTTGGATCCACTATTGTTTTTCTGAACCACATAAAAATTAAACTAAACACACACAGCAGCTGTAAATTCCTCCCATCATCCAAAACTAGTCAACTTATCGAGCCTGATCTCCCTAATCCGACTTTTTACAAGTATATGTACCTCAGAATTATATTATATTAAAAATTTAATAATCTCTCTATCTGGATTAAAGTCAATTATTTTTCTCAACAGTCGGACACGAGTCCATGAGAACACGAGTTTACGAAATTTCTAACCTTTTATAAAGTTATTAAACTTAACCACTCTATTGTTTAAGTATTTCCTTGTTGAAATAAAAAATTTTTGAAATTCAAAAAAAAACAGAACTCCCTCAAATATTTATAATGGTGCAGAAGACAAATAAAGCTTCATTTAATATAAGTACTGGTTTAAATATTAAAAAAAAAAGTATCTAAATTATATTAAAAAACAATTTCTTGAAAAATATGTGATACACAAACAAAGGGGTGTGAGAAATCAAACGTAAACCAACTTCCTGAAATGTTCGTGTAAAAAGTGTAATTATTGAAAAAAAGTAATTATTGAGTAACATTGAAAGAGATCTCATGATTTTTTATCATTGTACAATAAAAAATTCTATATCTTATATCTTTCCATTAATTGCAAATGGTAATGTATGGAATTTCATGCCGCTTTCTGACAGCTAGTTTTGTATTTATTAAATAATTTGCATGATTTATTGAATGAATTGATGGATTAAAATTGAATTTCTCAATATCGAAACTCGTAACCGATGGCAATCCTCTAGTCGACTGGTCGCCAGTCGAGGAAAATGAAGTGATGCTAATTAATTATACACCGACGACAGTAGCCATCAATTATTATTCAGCAATGCTAAATCGTGAACCAATGTGTGACAAATAAGTCTTTTCATCTGAGATTTTCAATGACATTTTTATGCAATTCGACAAAAAATAAAGCGCTCCAGTTGTTCAAATAAGCAATATTTAAAAATATGAAAATTTACGCTGTAATTCTAAAACTGAAATATAAAGTTACAAGAAGATTGATTGAAGGAAATGCGTTCGTAAGCCCTAAGTTCAATAGAAAATATTTCCATGTTTTCCTAAATATTTCACTCTTTATTCTTTGTATTTAAGAAATTTTCTTGCAAATTAATGAGTACAATTTTCATTTGTATAAAAACGAAAAGTTACATCTGAATTAGTTTTTTTATATTTTAATGTAAAATTATCAATGCCTAAGAAATAAAAATGATAAATAATATATATTGATAATAATATAAAGTTGAAGTGTTAAAATCATCAACTTTATATTTTATTTACTTATAATTTATAAAAATATAACTAAATCCCAGTCACTAGATTTAATAATAAAAGTTGTTACTAAAATAATAATAATAATAATAATAAATAATTTTTTATATTTATATCTTTAAAAATGCAGCTTTTCTATTAGGCTAACACACAAGTAATGTTCTTTTTTAACGGAAAGGTTTAAACAAAAAGATGATGCGGGTATATTAATTAAACACAGGCATCATTATTTTCTGCAATGTCACTGAATTTATAAATTACTTCCATGGTGTCATATTTATAAAAATTATTTGGATTGGAACAAAAAAATTTTTACATGAGAATATTTACAGTTTCATAAGAAATATAGTACGGAACATATTTTAATCAGAAGATGCAATATCCGAAGGCCTACTAAGGAAAGCTTTTTACAAATAGACAACTCTGAATCAAGACTTTCACCTGGGAGATGCTAAGATCATTCGATAAAATATTGATAGGCGAACTAGACAAAGAAGACCTAACAAATGGATTGATTGTATACAGTAGTCTCGATCTAAAGATTCAAATGACGATAAAAAGAGGGGAAATGATTTTGTTAATAAAAGTAATTGAATTCGTATAATAAAAGATGTAGAAAAATCTGATGGAAAGTATTTTTTTTTAAGAAAAATGTAAAAATATCGATAATGAGGTAACGTACGGAGAGATACAAGGTAACAAAATAATTATATTTGAAAATAGTGATCAAGTAAAACAAAATAGAAAATAATGAAGATTGAGTCAGTGTAGACAATTATAGTGAAAAAATGTCAATCTATATATGAAAAAATAGATACAGTCATAAACAGATTAAAAGATAAGGAGACACAAAGAAATGTAATTTGCAATGAAAAACATGCATACACATGTATGTAGTATACTTTGAGAAATGTAAGGAATGATAAATGAAAATTTAAATAGTCGTTTCAATGGAGCAGGTCTAGACGTTTTAGTACAGCTCTGCTATTCACACAATCTTGGCAGTTGAGTAGCATGATTCACAATCTCGCATAAACATAACAACAGCCTTTATAATTCAAGCTGTAATTCTTTTAACGGTTATCAAAACAATATTTTCCAATATTAATATTTATGAGAACAGTGTTACTTTCGTTTAATGTATAATATTATTTTTTGAAAACAAGTTCTAATGCTTCCAACAACATTGCAATGCCAATAATTTTCAAATTTTTATGAAGTTAGCATTTTTTTTCTTTAATTCCTTTTCGTTTCAAAATTTAACAAAGATCACTAATAGAAAACGAAAGTGATTTATAGCACACAATGTGAAATTAATCATAATGTTATTAATGCTCAGGATTTAAATTTTTCTATCAAGCAGAAGGTATGTAAAAATCATTACAATTAAAAATTGACAATTTTCTTTATTGATTTTTCAACTGTTCAAGATGACAGACTTAACAGAAAATAAATCTCTGGCCAAAAAATTATAGCAAAAATATAAAACAGTTCATTTACAACACAAATGACTTTCTCGCTTTAGTTATTGAGTTTATGTGTATATGATCAATATATCATTTAAGATTGATGTTATTAAAACAAATAAATAATTCAAAAATTATAAATATGTGTAACACAAGTACATTCATAGATAATATTTTTAAAAATATATTCAATAACATAATATTTAATTTGAAATCTTAACCAATTAAGAAAAGATATTATTCAAATCAATAATTTAAAAGTTAATTTATCGATCATATAAATAACAGTGCCAATAAAGTAGATGCAAAAAAAGAATGATGAAATACTATTTTTTATAATAAATTTATTCAAACGATATTTCAGAGACGTAAAATAGCATATATCAAGAGAAGATTGTCAATTTATTATATAAGGCTAAAGAACCTCCATCTTCGATTTTGCGAATCTTTCTTTTGATATCAGAAATCATTGCTTGGACGGACTTCAAATAAATTTTCCTTATGGAATTTTTAATTTTTCTTATCAACTGTTTCTTTAATTTGGCTTCCCAAGTATTTTTGTAAACTATTGAACATAATATAGTCCAAAAATCTTCAATTGGACAAGCCTTGGGAATATTTGGTGGATTTGAAACTTTTGGTACATATTGAATTCTATCTTCTAACCATGTTAATGTTTTATGTGAATAATGGCAACTTGCTAAGTCAGGCCAGAAGATGATGTTATCATCTTTATACTTTTTGTGATGAATCTTTTTAATTTTGTAAGACATTTCTTAATATACACATCTGATTTATTGCTGCACTGTTGGGTTCCTGAATTTACACCTGGGACACACCTTTTTCAGATATCGCAGCCCATACCAATACTTTGGGTTCAAATTTAGCTTTAGAGGTGAATCTAATCTGATCTGTAACTTTGTCAATGTCATCAACATAAAATCCTTGATTTTGTGATGCATTACTTCAAGAAAAAGAAAAATATTTTCATCATCTAGAATTATTTTGAGATCCGAAATGAAAAAATTTCTCCTAAGGAATCTGCATTTCTCCGATATATAATCCAAGTGTTTCTCGGTATATTTTGGAAAAAGGACTCTTTTATGATATTTGACTTTACATTTGAGCATATTTTGACTTACAGTTTCTTTAGATATGTGATATTTACGGCTTAGAACACGGTTTGATTGACCGATTTTGTCTTGTGCATTTTTTTTGCAATTTGACCAGCTACATGTCATTAAAACTCATATCTCCGAAAAATTGAATACAATGTGAGGTGACTTACGTTTTCTTTCAAAAAGTGTTCTAAAACTTCACTTCTTGAGTATCGTCCAAGCATGGCAAACACTCTTCTATGTAATTCATTTTGCTGAGCGACCTTCATTATTAAATTTGAAATTTTCACTTAGTTTAAACAAGTCATATATAATAAGGAATAACTTATATTAATATTCAGAATTTTACATTGGTTGATGTGTATATAAAATATGTCAACATTTTGTGCATCTACTTTATTGGGACACGTTAATATATTATTAATATGACATCGAACGAAACATTTTTAATTTAATTTCTTTATTAAATGTTAAAATAAAAATTATTTCATTTAATTTTATCTGCTCAGAAACAATTATCATATTAATCCTTAAAAACCATACGAATGAAAGAATTTTGAAATCAATAAAATAAAGTATACTAAGTTTCGAAAGACAAAAATATTAATTTCCTTATAAAATTTAATGTAATTCAATCAAAATATAAAAATTTCTAGGCGTAAAATTTTAAATAAAGAATGATTTTCATCGTAAAACAATAGATTTATTGATATTATCAGTCTGAACTTTATAGAATGTAAATTAATTCTATATTGACTCAGTACGGAAATCATATTCATTAACTTTAATAAAAATTTTCAACAGTAAATGAAAAATTTAAATTACCCAAATTGTTACATGTGTTCCAATTATCTGAAAGATCTCTTGGAATGGTAGACTTCTCTGTTATATTCTTCTGATTCTAAACAAAAAAAAGACTGAAAATCAAAATATAATAAATAAAACAATTCAGTGAATTTGATTTTTAGGAGTTACAAAATGTAATCAATTATTGTATTTATAATTGTATTTATTAATAAAAATAAAATAATAAAAATAAAATAATAAAAATAAAATAATAATAATATAAATAATAATAATAATAATAATAATAATAATAATAATAAAACTAAAAATATAATTAATTGTAAAGTTCAAACTCCAATTAACAAATTCAAAATAGGAAAAATTTTAATGAGAGTAATTTCTAACAGTCTCTGATATGCTGCCAGTATATAGGTAAATTCAAGATGTTGAAACTTGCATCAGTATCAAGAATAAACTCATTATTTATATCTGGAAAGCATAATATTGGGCTGGATATCATTGCCTCTTTAAGTTCTTGAAAAGCTTTATTTGCTTCTGCTGTCCAAATGAACTTTTTATTATTTATTCCGCATAATCGTTTCATTGCTTTTTCTTTCTGTGCATACTCTTTTATGAATCGCCTCTAGTAATTTCAGAAACACAAAAAGCTCCTAAGATTTTTTGGGTTGTGTAAATGTTCGGGTAGCATCTATTTTTAATTGTTCTGTTTGAACACCGTCTTTGTTTACAATATAACCGAGAAATTTGACTTCTCCCTTTAATAATTGGCATTTCTCGGGATTAATTCTTAAACCAGCTTGTTTGATGCTCATTAATACTTGATTTAAAACAATATAATGACTTTCCAACTTGCTTGTAAAAACCAGAATATCATCTAGATATACCAAAACTCATTTGATTTTACCGATGACTTTTGTCAATTCTTCTTGAAACGTTCCTGGTGCCGTTGCAATGCCAAATGGCATTCTATTAAAGTAGTACTGTCCATCACTAGTCTTTTCTTGCGAATCTTTGTCCAATTCAACTTGATAATAAGCATTACCCAGGTCTATTGAGCTAAAATACCGTGCTCCACCTACCTCATCTAAAATTTCGTCAACGTTTGGCATTGGAAATGCCTGTCTTTCATTCACTTCATTAAGTCGTTTAAAGTTCAGACAAATTCGAATTCTTCTCTTTTTGCCAGACGCACATCAAAGAGGTGTTCCACGGAGAATTACACTTTCTGATGATATTATTATCATACAGATTCTTTATCGTCTTTTTTATCTTTTCTTCTAAATTCATTGGTTGCCTGAATGGTTTTAAATTAATTTGCTCACCTTTCGTTTTTATCGAATGTCTTGTCAGATCCAAAGGCCCCATTTATCGACCATGAACGCGTCTTCGTTTATCTCAATTATCTTTCGAAACTTGTCATCTGTATTAACATTTAATAATTTTAATGCTCTTTTCAACCGTTTTCCTTTCTGTATTGGTTTACCAAATCTTCCTTCTACATTACTCCACTTATCAATTCAGAAATTTACACTTCCTACAACTATGAATTTTTCTAGCTTGACCAACGTTGACCTCTACGTTTATTGATCCTCTTGTCTCTAAATAACTATCGTTTTCACATTTCAGTTTTTTACTATACTGTTGAATCGTAACATCTTGGTACTCACTACATTAATTCCCGCTCCCGTACCCAATAGAATATCCAATTCCAAATTCTACACTCTTACTCTCACATCTGGACATCCTTACATTCTGTCATACGAAATAACTGTCTCTTCACTTTCTTCAATCGCATTCACTTGTTTAAAATCTTCAATCTCAAACTGCTTCTTTAAAAATCTGTAAACTTTCTCTGTCGTTCGAGTCACTCCTTCATCAGAGTCAATCTATTGGGAATAATCGTTTTCTATCTCTAGTATATGGCTCCCAGTAGCTCCCCTAATAGTGGAGCCTTGTCTTTTGGGTTTTCTCAATGATGCATTTTCACATTCTTTTATGCAGTCTCCTTCCGATATCACATCAATATTTTCGTTAATCACATTATTTCTTTTATTTCCACTCATCCCATAATTACTTTGGATTTTGCACTTTACAACCAATAACAAATACCGTTGGTATACGTATACGGAAATAATAATAATAATAATAAATAATAATAATAATTGTGTAAAATTAAATGCAAATTTATTATTATGTAGTAATCAATATATTAAAAAATTAGTAACCTGTAAAACAGTGTTTTGTTTAGAAAATTTTAGAAAATGGTAAGTTAATGATTTTTTAGATTATCAAATAAATGGATAATTACAAAAGACACTTTTCATCTATAAACGATAATTGCAATCCTCAACATTATAAATTATTACAATTAAAACTTATTATTAAAATTTAAATCAAACAATAAAACAAAACCTGCATTATTTTCTCATCAATATAATATGATTAAGTTTAATTCACATTTATTATTATTTTTTTTTAATTTTATTTTTTATTATAATAATAATAAATTATTATTATTATTGTTATTATTATTATTATTATTGTAACTAATAATGAACATTAAATTGAAACTATAATGAATACCTTGATACACACAAAAGAGTAAAGAAATTTGATATTTAACTAACCTATTCTTAGCAATGTTAATTGATGTTGAGATAAGAAAGAAAACTTAAGGTATTATTTTGAAAGCAAATTCATTCAATTGTAATTACTATAATTAAAGAAAACCTTAATTGCAAATGTTAACTATTGAATTTTCGTGAAAATAATATTTGTGATATACATAATAAATCAGGTATTTAAACCAATGGGTAATAACAAAAAAATTACTTGATCTTTGAAGCAATCTAAATCATTCTTCTTCGAACCTTTGAAAGTGACATTGTTTCCCATTTCTAAACTTTCTGGTCGAAAACATTTATTCAATATATTTCTCAAGCAGACAGGTTCTTTATTAAAATGTTTCAACGTTAAAATTACGAAGACAATAATGATAATAACAACGAAAAATGTAGCCATTATCAGTATTAGAATTAGAATTTCAGTATTGGACGATCCTCCGCTGCGATAATTTTCATTACTGTCAACTGATAAATTATTGTCTGTTTTACCAATGCTTGATTTTGGAGGAGATCTATCAACTACAATATTTATTGTAACACTCGATTTCATTAATGGAGACCCAATATTGCTAACAATTACTTTAATGACATGTTCACTAATATCTGAAGTTGTCATATCGCGACAAGTGAATATTCTTCCAGTATTACGATCAATATCAAAAATATTTTGGTTGCTTTCCAGATAGTATTCTACCATGCTAAACTCCTTAGACTGATCCAGATCATTGACTGTCAATTTCATTAATGTAAAGTTCTTCGGTTCCTTATAAGATATTATATGGACGCTAGCATTACTTTGTTGAGGAAATATTATTATCGGATAATTATCATTAATATCCAGAACTTCAACTTCAACAATCCCAGTAATTGTATGTGATCGCATATCTCTTCTATCACTAGCGACAACATTGAATCGAAATTTGTTTTCTTTTTCTCTGTCCAAAGGTCTACTTGTATTTAAATAGAACAATCTTCTTTCTTTTTTATATATATAAAATGGAAAAAAACTGCCGAGATCGTAATTAACAATTTCCACATTAATTTCATCTTTAGAGTCTCTGTCCTCAACCTAGTATAAAATAAAACATTAATGAAGGTAAAATTATTTATTTATTATTATTATTATTATTATTATTATTATTATTATTATTATTATTATTATTATTATTATTATTAT
>JBBMKC010246846.1:0-10559 GCA_037834085.1 Bipalium vagum
ATTATTATTATTATTATTATTATTATTATTATTATTATTATTATTATTATTATTATTATTATTATTATTATTACCCAGTTAAAAGAAATTTTCAGATTGTGACAAACCATGACATTTGTTAAACTAAATATGAAATTCTCAATTCTCCAATAAAACAATGACAGATGTTATTGATATATTAATTGTCATAATGTCATACTAACAGAATTGATCATAAAATGGAAATTTTGTGAATAAAAATTAATGGTTCGGATTGAGAAGTTTTATATTTATAAACCAACAAATCAATTACCTGCTCTATTTTTACAATATGCCTCATTGATAATGGTTTCACAATGAAATCACAGTTTTCCAATAGATTTTTCAAAGCCGTCCAAATTTTCTTATCGTCTTCTGAACAATGTTTTGGATTTTCGAGAAGAACGGTTAATTTTTTATAAAATCTATCTTTTAACTTTTTCATTTCTTCTTTGACTTTTTTTGATTCTTCAGAAATTATTACTGTAAACAAAAATAAGTAACGTTTTCTAAAATGAAATCACTAAATATAACATTGGGGTCTAGTATTTGATACAGAGGATGATATAGGTGGTTTCCCAACATTTCCAACTTGAAAAGAATTGTTTGAACATGAGACAAGAGAAGGTGGCAAAGAAGAAAACTGGTCTTTGGAAGATTGACATTGAGATGCCATTGGAAGGTTGTATTGAGCAATTTTCGCTGTTGAAGATTTTGGATTCATAACATTATTCATATGTGCTAAATATCAACAGTTATCTACCCGACGTAGATTTCACATGTATTAAAGAACTTTTATTGAAATCCATAACTTAAAAACTATAAAATATTGTTCAATATTCTTCGTTTTGATGTAGGTGACAATTAATATGACAGTTAAAAATCATCAATAGTTATTTTATAAAATATTATCAAAATCAATCCAATTTTCTAAATATTTAACTGAAAATCATAAAAATAAATAACCAAACTTTATTGATACACAGTAAAATACACATTATATTATTCATGAAAGATTATAATTAATCAAAATAGGTTTCATAAGATTCGATTTAACATCTGACACAGTCAGCTAGTGTTTGCATAGATTTTTCAAAGTCATTTAATTTTCTTGAGCACTCGTTTCATTTGTACTTGAATAGTTTGAACATCTTCATAAAATACTTATATTTTTCTTTTTTATATAACACATCGTGTATGCATAAGTGATATAAGTCTTGAGTTGTTAAAAGGTGGTCCATTATTTAAATAAATAAAAAAAGTAAAAATAATTTATTATATTTCTGTGGTTAATTTTATAGAAGATTGAAAATACAAATAATTTCTGTTTCAAATTTTTAAACCAGTCGCTTAGATCATTATGAAAATTTGAACAAATGAACATTACACTTGAAATGAAGAAATAAATAAATTTTTATGAATTTTATGTAATATAATATAATCAAAGCATAACTTGTCTAATACTTAATATGAACTTTCACAAATAATTTATTACACTATATATTACAATAAAAAATTATAAAATTCTATTTTTAAAAAAAATAATTAATTAATGAAATAATTTATAAATACGAGTATAAGTGATAAGAATAAATATCTGATTTTTGCTAAATATAATATCTATTAATAAATTTATTTTTAAATTTAATAAGTGTTCTATAACATGAGAATGACAAACTGTAATATTACTTTAAGTCTAAATAAAAAGTTTATTGAAAATCATTTTTAATAAGTTTTCATTACTATTAGGTATGGGAATTAATTCGTTTTTTAATGAAAATAAAGTCGTTTATTTAAAAGTAAAAAATTATTTATTTCAGTCGAAATAATTACCTTTGGCAGCTACAACCTTTGACCATCTTTCGGGCAAAGAATGAATTTTTCTGTAAAAGAAATCTTGATCATTTGAAGCAACCCATTGATCCATCCATTTTTTAAAATATCTTCATAGGAATTAGAGGCCTGTTCAGCAAGAGAATGTTGCATGGTCCGCAACAAGTGGAAGTCAGATGTCGGTGAGTACGGCGGGTGAGGTAGAACCTCCCAGCCAGGTCTTTTCAATGTTTCTTTAACTAGTTTTGCAAGATGTGACCTGGAGTTATCGTGTTACAAAACGATATGATCATGTCTTAGGCCATATTGTGTTCTTTAAGTACTTATTGTTCGAATTAAATCGAGTAATTGCTTCTGATATCGATCATCAGTTACATTTTCGGATGGTTTGAGAAGCTCATGATACAATAGTCCCGTTTGGTCCTACTAGATACATAGCATCACTTATTTCTCTTCGTCCATTTTTCGATGTTAATAGTTCTCCGGATATTGTTCATGATTTTCTGTGCTTATGATTCTAATATCACACTCTATGAGCTTCGAATGCACATTTCTTTAAATTGTAGCAAAATAATAATGATTCCTGCAAATTCTGTTTAATGCGTTATTTAATCAGTTAAAACAAAACTAACTATTGATATATTACAATATTACTTTTTAGTTTTTTTAGTGACTTTATTTTTTTAGGATTTTTAATTTATTTTGATCAGTGTAATTTTTTTATTTTTATGAGTAATATAATGATAAAAATTCTAATTAAAAAGATAACTTTATTTGCTTTAGATAATTAGGAATTTGTAGATAATTTTGTAGAACTATAATAATAATTATTATTATTTATATTATTCTTATCGAATATAACCTATCTTAAATTACTATTTTATTATTTTAAAAAATTTAATAAATTAAAAATCAATATTTTATTAAAAAATTATGTAATACTTTTTGTCCCAAATTATGATATACATAAATTTTATAATTTTTCCCAAATTATGGTATGCAAAATACTAATTTTTGATTGAGTATATATTTTTTACATGTACAATTTTTTACATGTATTACAATTCAAAATTAATATAACAAGTGTAAAATATTTTTAAAAAAATTATGGACTTCTGAGTTAGTTAGTAATCATAATATTGTGTCGCGCTATATTCACTACTTATGGACTGCAAAGAATAGATATTGGAAAACGACCATTTTTTATTCATATGCTTCATTTTATAATTATTATCATCCTTTGGGATCATGGTTGATTTCATACATGTTTGTAAACTTAAAAACACATTCTCAAGTTTCTCTTTGCTTAATTTATTGAATGTATTCTGAACACATACAATTAATCGTTAACATTTTCTGGAGAAGTTTGATATTGTAGTGATTGTATTGATTTGAAAAAAACAAGATCTAATACATTAAGATCCGGACTATTTGGAGACTGATTTAAATTTAATAAACCATTTATTTTTTGATCCCTCGGCCAATAATATTGGATCATTGTCGCCAGAATGGGGTTTGGCACTATCTTGCTGGACAAAAACAGGCTTACATTTATTTTCTATTGGTAATTTAGTTCTAATAGCTGCAAAACATGCTCTATCATCATTTTTTTTATATTCTGCGGAATTTATGGATTCAATAATTTTAGTTACATTATTATTACATTACATCAATCTTAAATTTATTTTAAATCACTTAAATTTCATTAATTTTAAAACTTTGTTTTAGAAATATCCTTACAATTATAAAATGTTCAAATTTAAATTCTTTCTTACAAGAAATTTAAGAAAATCATATCGAAGATGTTATCTAAAGATAATAGTAAAATCAACCAAAATTAAAATTAAATAAAAAAATAAAAATTAAATATAAAAGTTCAAAACTAACTGTTGCATGGATCCATAGGATATGGAGGGAGCATTAAAGACTGTGTTCCACTATTCTGATTTAGACTCATATCTGGTTTCATAGGAATACTGTAAAACAATTAGAATTAAATAACGTGAATAATTAATATGGGGTAAGACATTCAAGTGAAAGATACTTAGATTTACAGCAAAAAATAAGAAACTGAACATAAAAATAAAATAAACAAACGAAGTAATTATATTATTAAATTATTTATTTTTTAAAACTATTTTATGAAAGAAACCCACACGTTTCATAATAAACAAATTACTACCAAAAATCACAACAGTAATAATAATAATAATGATAATAATAATAATTTTATACTAAGCATATATCATTTGTCTAAATTGTATGAGAGAAATATTGATAATAGATTTTAGATATTTCTTTCCATATTATCTTCGTTTCAAAACTATTAAAAATATTTTTAATTTCAATTTGAGATAAAAATTTAATTTAAAAAATATTGATCTCATTACATGTTAGAATAATTTTCAGAAAACCAGTCAATAAGATATAAGAAAATTTGGCATAAGAATAATAATTTTATAAAGAAATTCATTTTTTATAAATCATTAAATATTCTAATACGTAAGTATATGAAAATTTCTTTTCGATGAAAAGTTAAGTGAAGCCTGTAGAAAATTTCACTAATTTATGATATTATGTAAAATTAATATAAATACACAAATTGTATAAGTTTGTATGGCATAGTAATCTTAAAGCTGTCTAAACAATAACTTTCTAATTTAATCCAAAGCCCCTAATACACAAAAATCCAAATTAAATTTTTATTATTAATATACAAAATCTAATTGATTAAATATTTTCTATTATTGTCAAATACTCTCTGCCATCTATCTACCAAAGAATGAATGTCATCGGAATAAAATTCAGTAGTTTTTTTTTATCAAAAATTGTTTGTAAGTAATTTCTTACGTCGTTCAGGTTTTCATAATTTTCTCCTTTAAGAAAGTGAGCCATTCAGCGGAACAGATGACATAAAGCCTCGATCTGTTGACTATATGGTGGATGTGGCAAGACTTCATAACACAGTTCTCTTAATTTCTTTTGCGTCATTTCTGATATATGGTGTTTAGCATTATCATTCTGAAGAATAACTCCATTTGTGTTAACCAAACTGGATCCTACTTTTTAAAGAGCAATTGATGTTTATCTCAAGTATTTTCAGCATACTTCTAAGACATTATTATACTTAATATTTTTCCATTTTATGTCAACTACAACTTTTTTCAACAGTTGACCTTTAATCAACAATTATAATTTTCAAAATTCAAAACTTACTGATTTTTAACAAACTACTATCCTATAAAAAATTTAATGTTAAATCTCATTGATTACTTAACTAATTTTATAAAGTAAATTTAAAACTTTCGATCAATTTAAAATTATATTGATTAAACTTCATATAGTATTTCCTTTCAATTGATCAATTACCAAAAACAGTCATTTCTATATCTGGAAATATATAATCAACAGAAATCGATTAGTATTTCTCAATGTCAACATTTATCATAAGCATCAACAACAAAGTGTAATGATTATATTATATTAAATTTAGATAGAAATACAAGTTTTAAGAAGCCTTAATATCAAAAGAAATAGAAAAACTAAATCTCACTTGCTGTTTCCCATTCTGAGGTTCGTAGAATTAGCAGCAACACTGGAGTTGTTTATAAGATTATTTGTCATTATCCCGGCTGACGGAACGATTTGCTGTGATAACGGTGACAAGGAAGTTGGAAATGAATCTACCATTGCCTTTCAGAAACAAAAAAACAGGTAATCATGATTTCAGAGAATCAGAATGATAAATAACCAATGAAGACAGAATAAATTCAATCAAAAATCGATTATATGAATTTAAAATAAGAAATAAATTATAATTGCTTTCGTCAAAGTTTTACTTTAAAAAAATATAATCAAAATAATAATGATAACTGGGAAAACTTTAAAATATTATTAATAAAGACAAATACTGTAGAATTGGTTGAGATAATGCAAAAGAAAAGAATAGTTTTATACAAAAAAGTTAAGAATTCATTTAAAAAACATCAAAAATTTTGTCATTTTCTTGGAATTTTTGCCTTAAATTGACGGATTTATAAAATGAATCTTATTGATTTTTAAAAAAATATATAAGGATTTTATTATTTTCTTCCGGAAAATTATTCTAAAAAATTATCGATAAATATTTCTTGTTAAAATGTATAATATTTCAATTATTGTCTCTCCAGACTGATAGAAGATAACTTTCCGAAGAAATTGTTTCTATACAATTTCTAGAGAAATCGCGGCACTCTGATTGATTTAAGGAAAACCAGATAAAAAAATTCAATTTTTAGGTCATTTTCTTATTAATTTTGTGAAAATTTTTCCAAGGATAACGTGAAGAAATTAAAAAACATACTCCAAGCCCATTATTTCATTTTCTTTAATTCTAAAAAATAGATGACAAACAGTTAAGCCTATAAAATATAAAACAGTGGGCGCAGAAAAGAAAATATAAGCAATCATTATAGACATGTCTCTTAAACTTAACATGATTCTTTTACATTCCTTAGAATAATTGACGGAAAATTTCGTTGAAAAAAATATGCATCAAGATTTTATAAAAATAACGTTAAAGGTACAGAGCACAGTGGTAGAACATTATTCATTTTAATGTTCGTACACAAAATTTTCATAAGTCATTTTGTACAAAATCGATTAACGATTTATCAAACCTTGTCGCGGTACGCTTATATCAGTGATCATAGAACAAAGATGACGGTTCAGTATTCAATGGAAATAAATAAATGAGGTCAATATGTCAATATTCAGATAAATATTTAAAATAGATTGTTGAAATTTTACAGAGAGGTTAGGCAGCTGTGGAAAATTGAAGACGACTTAAAGTGGAAACGCTTTTCTTTTCTCACTGTATGTAAACACTTTCAAATGAAGAAGAACGATCTGGTTATATTATAAAAAGTAAAAACTTAATTAGTATTTTCAGAATAATTGTCCGAGTGAAATTAAAAAAATGTATAAAAAATAATTGATAAATTGATTTGCTGCAATAATTTCAAACGTAATCAACAAAGCATTAAAAAAAGAATGCTAAAAATCAAACGAGATTCAAGAAATAGAACTTGTAGAAAGCTTTAAAATAAGTAAATAAAATTCTAATAAATCTGAAATGAAATAAATAGATATGAAGAAAACCAGTGGAAATTTTTAAATAAGGTTTACAAAGGATAGAACTATGAAAATTATCCTTAAAATTCAATTAAAAGAAAAAGTTTCATTTTCTAATGATCTGGGACGAAATAAAATCGATATAAAATATCCAAAATTTTCTTTCGATCTTCACTGCAGTACAATTCTTTACACAATGAAATAATAAAATGTTTAAATCGTTACATTTTTGGATTTAATAATTTTTTGACACATTTCAAATTTACCGAAATAGTGTCTTCAGAAAATTAAAATAAGAAAATAAATTTAAACATAATTTTCTAAGAAAAAAAATTAATTTACATAATAAGATTGCTGAAAATAAAGTAACGTTTTTAAATTAATTAATTTATAAATATAAATGAATTAATTTCTTTAAACTATATTATAAAATATGTTTATTTATTGTCGTGCTTCAAGTTTTCGTAAATTATAAATAATTGTAAAAAATCATTTCTTGTTTTAATATTGTCATATTGGAAGTGTTATATTGTGAAATTAATATTTACTGATGTTGAATTTCGCAATGTCCAGCCATCGTGATGACTGTTACCAGTTGTCGTAGATAATCTATTTTTCATCGCAGGTTGAAATACGATGAATAAAGTCAAGGAGGATATTTCATTTTTGGTGATGGACTCCGAGAATTTTGGCAACCTCGACGTGAACCTGTCTCGATCTTCAATCCATCATTCTCAACTACCGAGAAACGTCTACAACATGCATAACTTTCGAGGTTCTCATTTCTACTTCTATGTATTTTTAACGTTTTACGCTGCGCGTACCTTTGTTGCAGAAATACCAAATACTATTGATTTTACGAGTGAGTTCCCTGCATTAAGAATGCTCACGATGAAAAATAGTTGTCATAAAAGTAATATAAAAACTATAAGACAAAGAGTATTTTAAGAAAACTATATTTATTTTAAACAGATTTTATACAGAACACAAATTCTGTTGATACTAAATACCGAAATTGATTGATATTTAATTTCAAATTTCTTAACCCTGATAAAATTGGCGAACTTTTCTTTTTTCCCATCAACTTCTGCACAGTCGTTCTAGTTAGCTTGCCAATTGATTAATATAATAATTAATATAATTAAAAAAACATAATCATGTCTTTTGAAGAATCTTTGATCAACCCATGGATAGGTCATATTATTATTACAGAAACTTTTGTTATTAATGTCAGTATTAAAACATGAAATGGATTTAACCTGCTTCTATTTAATGTGTGCACTCATGATTTTAGGTGATCCAGTTAGATTCATATTATGCAATAAATGTTTGTTCATTTGAAGATAACAGTGATCTAAGTGAAAATACAAAGCAGTCGAAATGAACGTGCGTCTTCTTTCCGATTTCTACATCAATTGACATTTTCAAGACTATGGGATATAGGTATTTCAGATCGTAACTTAATCACAGCATCTTGATACACCTTTTATGTTTCCAGCCGCTTGTGCTACATTAGTTTACAGTAAAATAATCAATTCAAATTTCAACACCTATTATTGACTTATTAAAAAAGATAACATAAAAATCTTTCAAGATGTTCAGTCTTGGAAAAAATCACTTTCGAAATTTTTTTCAGGAAAGTTTTTTTTATCAAATATCGATAAATATTTCACACCTTAAAAATTTTCTTCCGATATGTCATTAAATCTATATTGTCCGAGATCTCGTGCTTCATCTTGTAACACATACAAATCAATAATATATCGTGACAATATTTTCTGATTATTAATATAATTGAGCTATACTTAAGCTGAGGAAAATTGAAATTAATAAAAAAAACAGGGGGAAATGAATATTCTGTAGATATTTGTTACTGTCACGAAAACATCGATTACATAGAGGAAAATGAAAGGAAACGCGATGGGCGTAATTCTTGCTTAACAATTTTCTGACAACTTGCTATTTTTAAAAGTAACAGAAATATTTCAATCATTTTATCCATTCTGACGACAGACAAAGATCAGTGTTTAACAATCGCTTCATCAAAATAACCAGAGGATAATATAAAACAGGTTTTAAGAAAAGAAACCCTTAGATCTCGATACAAGTGAAAAAAATATTATCAATTATTAAGATAAAACGAGTATCGCCTAAAAAAATTTTTTAAAAATAAGCGGGAAAAATCGAGCTCAATGAATCTGAATCAAGATTAGCTTACTTAGACTTAGAACACAATATAAAATTATCATACAGAATATAAAAATATTTGAGACGGATAACCAAACGATTCATAATTTTGACTTTATTCTGGTTTCAACAGAGGATGAACCCATTAAGCTTATATAATAATAAGTAAAAAAAATCGAATAGAAATTTATTGACAAAACTTCGTTCAAAAGACAATGTTTAAATGTAATCCAAAATTTATTTCCTATTTTTTTAACCAAAAACGATTGTGAAATTAACACAAAAATATTGTCAAGTGAAAATTTAGAAATTAAATCATAATATGATTATGAAAAAAAATTGATTAAGAATAATGAAAAATAGTTATTAATTGACGAACGAAAATGATTGGTTTTGTTTATAAAAGTGGTATAAAATAAATCGATAAAACTCAGCTCAAAATTGAAAAATAAATAAAATTTCTTTAAAAGAATCATCGATTGTTTAAATGAAAGTGAGGAATGAAATAAATTGGCTTTCAAAGGGAAATTTAAAAATTAACATCAACAGTTAAATTTTCAATAATCGATACAATATTGTTAATTAAGTGAAGAGGAAAAAATGTCAGTTTTTAAAACTATGGTTTAATTTATTCATTTAATAAAACAAATTACATATGCTCTTTGAAATTATAGGATTTAAGTAATCAATTTTTAGTGAAAATTGAAATTCATAAATTAAAAATTAAAATAAATTAATAATAATAATAATAATAATAATGGTTTACAAATTTACCATATTGAAAATATATCAAAATAATGTTAAGTATATGAAGGTCAATGTCTTTAGATTTCAATCAAAAAAATTTCAAAGTTAGCCTATCAAATGATTGAATAACTATTTGCGATTAATTCTTGTTATGGCATAATATAGAAATGATAGATTTATATGTCTCATAACCAATAAATAAGAAATAATAATCAATATAATCGCATAAATTGAACATTAAACAAATGTGATTTATAAGGCTGACGAAAATCTGATATATTAAAAATATAAGGATTTGTCATTCAGTTATTATTGTTTCATAAAAATTTTAACAAAATTTAAAAATTATTTATTTTAAATCGACCGATTTTATGAATGATTCTATTTTTAATGTTCATTTTACAGTTCATAGCTCATCTCTTTTCTACGAATTTCTATAAAAACGAAAATTTTCATATATATATATATATATATACAAAGAAAAACAATTAATAAATGAAAAATCTAAAATAATATACTAAAAAAATTATAATAATAGAAATACAATCTCTTATAAAATTAATTTATTAACTATAGTTGTAATATAATGATGATGATTATTATTATTATTATTATTATTATTATTATTATTATTATTATTATTATTATTATTATTATTATTA